>JAJHIY020000558.1:0-20000 GCA_022114975.2 Lampris megalopsis
GCCTGTAAGGTGAATAAGTCTTTTAGATAACTTGGGATGCCTCTGGTTAAAATATATATATGGGAGGATGTGTCTAAAAGTGAGCGTCTCACATGAGGTGAGGCAAACAGATGGGGACGCACAACAGTTAGAGATAAAGCGGGGAGTTAAAAGCACGCCGCTTCTCCGGACTTTCATCCTCAGCAGTTAATCTGCCAAAGAACGGAGAAATGTAACAGAAATCCTTTTCTGGGTCTTCGGGTCCACCAAAATAGATCCAAAAATTATGAGTTTAAGACGAGTGTTTATATCATTTCCAAGAGGTTAAAACCTGCTAACAGACGGGGGGAAAGAGCCACCATGATAGACTTACAGTGGTTCTTCATGCATAAGCTTGCTTACGTGTCCTAGCAGAAATTCGTTTGGGTGTTTAGAGTCTGGGAGAAGCTCTTGGGATAGATTTCCCCAAGTTAGATAAACGACCACGAGCAATCAATAAAACAATAGGTGTAATTCTGGCCAAGAGCTGGATCGCTGCAAACCCCTTTTCTCAAAGGGCCTGAGCTGCAAATGAGAAAAGGCTCCAAGTCAATATGGAGCACATCTCACGGAGCGGCTTTATTGGGGTTAAAACGCTCGATGGGATTCGAAGGCCAAAAATGGCAATGTTCACCCTCGTACTGGTGAGATGTCGGGCAGAAAAGACGGGTTAGAGACACTATTGAATGTCTGCATAGAGTTATTAGGAAGATGACAACAACGTCCACATGTTTGGAGTCAGTGGCGTGCTCAGTCCTCTCTGTAGTTAAGTGATATATTTGTTGGGCGCTCTTTGGTCCAAGGTTAGTAGTTTCAGATGAGAAAAAGAGAATAAATCTCTCTGACCAAGGCACTCCGTGTAATTAAAATGTCTTTATTGAAACTTAGACATATCCAGAAAGGACCTAAAAATGCCCACGCGTAGCGGCTCGGGCCTTCTTCAGGGCATAGTGCACTTCAGGCCACATGTGCCCGTCCTTGGGCGCGAGCTCCACTCTGCCCGCCGTCTCGGAGAAGGGGACAGAGGGGCCTTGGCGATAAAATACCAACGGCGTCAAAGTTTCGTCCTTCACCTCCCACCGTGGTACAAACATGGTGGTGTCTGTGAAAACATCCGCTTAAAACACAGCTCAACTCTCGACTTCTGGGTTGTTTTTTTTTTTTTTTTCAATGCAATGTTCCCATCAAACTTGTCCAGATGTTTTGCGGAGGGTTTTTCTCTTTTTCTTTCTCATTATCAAACAGTCGGAGCAGACATAGGACACAAATGGGTAGCCTGCAAGGATTCGATAAGAGGTGTGATGTTTGCCATCATAGCATCCGTTGGGTGCAGTTTTCACATCTCGCGGCCTCCCACTTCTCCATAATAGGTATGCTTCAGGGCGATACAAGGTGTGATATTGTCTTTCTGTGTCTTATTCCATACCCGGTGCTATTTGTAACGCTCCCTCTCTCCGTTCTCTCTCTATGTCATGCTCTCTCGCTGATTCCTTTCTCTCGCCCACCATGTCAGAGGTACGCTGCAGCATGTGGACTGACATCAATGCATTCTCCCTAAATGACTCTCTTAGATACAGCAGAGAAAAACAAAGACTGAGCACTAAATGGAAAACAATGTTTCCTGGCAAACATAGATGGATACAAGCTATTCATTATTCAATGTCAACGTCATTGCGTAACCAAATGCACGCAATAAAGACAACATCACCTTGCAAATAAGTTGTTGTACAAGAGATGTATGGTGATTTGCATCAATATTGGTCATGCAACCTTCTTTTTTTTTTTTTAGATGTGCTATTGGTAATTCTTTGCAGGACAGACAACAGGTACAGGATACCTAAAACATGTGTATTATATAACTTGTTACTGTCTGATTCTCTCCCCTCTGACAGTGACGGAGAAGCATGCCAGCTCTGTTAATGCAGCGTGTTTGCACTGAGCTCCATGTTTATTTGATTCATGTTCCATTATGTTAAGTGATAAAGCCTCTGTCCTCGCTGATAATTGGCCAGCTAGCCTCCTGTTCCAGAGCGGCAGGCCTATCAGATCTGACCGGGCATGATGCTAATCTCCACTTGCTGTGGGTAGAACTCATCTCGAGGTAAATCCTCCCTCCCTCTCGCTCTCTCTCGCTCTCTCTCTCACACACATACAGTTGCCCCGTCTCTCTCTTGCGTACGTGTGCATATTTCTTTCCGTCTGTTTCTTTCGCTACCCACTTTCTTCTTTCCTTTTTTTTTTCTCCTTTCAGTCTATGCGGCATATACAGTACCATGCAAACGTTTGGACACACCTGACTGAAAAACAGAGTTTGTAATGCCCCCCCCCCCTGCACCCTACAAGTGGTTTGGTTTACTACTTTAGTGAAGTTTAGTACAGATAAAGTAAAACCCCACTATGAGCAGGTGCATCCAGAGTTTTGACTGGTACTCTACATAGTATTTACACTGTACGTCACACTCTCTCCTACACACACTTGGAACAGCTCCTCTCACCTTATTGTCTCGTTTGCCTTGTAAATACACCCCGTCTCCATCCGCTGTGTGCCATTTCATCCGTTTCTTCGACACATATCCAAAAGCACATGGTAGGAAAGAAATAAAAACACAAAACAACAGCCCCCCCCTTTCTCTCCATGCCCCCCCCCCGTGTGACAGGAAAAATAGCTTTAAAATGGAGGACGGAAAAACACACGACAAAACGTAATGGAATTATGCTGTATGTAAGGCCATAATATTGCGATATTGATAAGAGAGGATCTTGTTTGCCGAAGGTGCATCATACCCAGTAGCGCTGTGATTCAAGATAAAGCAAGACATTCAATCCTGCTGCTGCACCAGTCCACTTTCACAGACTGACAACACGTTATGGTTACTATAATAACTCAGTTATATTGCCAGTGAGCAGAATGAACCTGTCTGTGTGCTGTTATCTCCACAGGCCATATTGTGGGAGCGACGCAGCTCGCATCCAGCTCCACGCTAATGAATGAAGACAACGCTCAGACGTACAGAGCGGTCCGTCTGTCCAGTGGGAAAAACTGAACATGGGTCCTTTTACGAGAACAAAATGTATTTCAAAAGAGGGGGGGAAAAAACACATCAGCGGTCTATTACGGAATAGTAATTGACATCAACATTATGTCACAGGGACAGAGCAACATCATGCAAGAGGAACTGGGCCGGCTCCACGCTGCTGTCACGCGAATGGTGCAGTCAAGCTTCTTGTGGACTAGTGGCGGACGTGCAGGGCTGTCGACTGACAGTAAATTGCATGATGTTCAGTGGAGGGATGAAACGCAGGGGAAGGGGAAATAAAACACAGCAGTCATGTAAAGCCATGCTTCTCTTAATAGGATGCCAATCCTTCAGAGAACCACTGTGTCCGCCTCGAAAACCAAACCTGATTAAGGCCAAGCTGGTCGACACACTTGCAAAAACTCTGTATGTTGGAACGTGAACAGCACGGCAGGACTGTGCCAGAAATCACAAATCACCTCTCATTTCAACAGGGACAGTGCAGTCCATCCGGCTGGCTGGCCAATCCGTGGACTCTGCTGCCAACCTTGCCGTCAACATTTTGAACTTGGGAGTCGGAGGAGTCACGGTTTTTGTCGCTTATTCTGGTTTCAGATCCTAGCTCATGAGAAAACACTTTACACTTGAAGTTTACCATATTGTAGTGAGCTAGCTACTTTAGCCTACCTGCGTCAAAGTCCACGTGCAAAGAAGAGAAATAAAACAACTAGGTTGAATTATATACATTAAGGTATGTCATGACCCATGAGAATTTATGCAGGGTTTTTCTCAGAAGTTTTTCATTTACCCAGATTTTTTTTTCATTGTTCTGCTTCATGTGTAAATGGAAAAGTTTCTATTCTTGCTCCTAAAAGTGGTCAAAGTGGTGACGGGAAATGCATTTTGATTTTTGTGATGAACTAATATGTGACAAAGTTGTGACAGAGACACCTGCCACTATGCAAGCTATCAATTACCCACTTGGAGCTTACTACTACTACTACTACTACTACTACACTTTCGGCTGCTCCCGTCAGGGGTCGCTACACTGGATCATCCGTTTCCTTTTCTTCCTGTCCTCTGCATCTTCCTCTGTTACACCAGCCACCTGCATGTCCTCCCTCACCACATCCATAAACCTCCTCTTTGGCCTTCCTCTTTTCCTCTTCCCTGGCAGCTCCATATTCAGCATCCTTCTCCCAATATACCCAGCATCTCTCCTCCACACATGTCCAAACCATCTCAATCTTGCCTCTCTTGCTTTGTCTCCAAACCGTCCAACTTGAGCGGTCCCTCTAATATAATCACTCCTAACCCTGTCCTTCTTCATCACTCCCAATGAAAATCTTAGCATCTTCATCTCTGCCGCCTCCAGCTCCGCCTCCTGTCTTTTCGTCAGTGCCACTGTCTCCAAACCATATAACATAGCTGGTCTCACAACCATCTTGTAAACCTTCCCTTTAACTCTTGCTGGTGCCCTTCTGTCACAAATCACTCCTGACACTCTTCTCCACCCACTCCACCCTGCCTGCACTGTCTTCCTCACCTCTCTTCCGCACTCCCCGTTACTTTGGACAGTTGACCCCAAGTATATAAAGGCACTTGGAGCTTACTAATGGGGGCTAATTATCGATTAACAATAAGCTATGAGCTTCCAACTAAAATCCCTTTAGATTTGTACGTGCATGGAGGTGGATTATTGGTTAACCTTGGTTAATTTAAGACTTGTTTATGGCAGCCGTGTTGTGTACTTTGGTTCCGTATGAGCACACTTTACACTGGTTATAAATAAGAGTATGTTGTTCATGTCAAGTGAGTCAAGACCTGAGTGCATTAGTATGGCAGGCAACGAACACAGCAAACAGCATATCCGCCCTGTGTAATGAGATGAATTAAGACGATGCCACAAGAGGGGCCTTATGTATTATGGGCGCACAAAATCAATAGAGAAACCAAGTCTGAAGCTTCGCAGCTTCATTTATGGAGCGGTGTTAAAGGCGGCCCCAGGATAAATCTGTTTGGTCTAAAAGTGTTATAACGAATCTGTCAGAATTGGGGAAAATAAAATTCTCCCGCTGCTTTTGTCGGTTTCATAGGGTAACTGATGTAATGGTACTGCAAGTGCCCATAGCACTGTATGTGCACGCTTGGCTGGTTGGCTAGCATGAGCAGAAACTGCACGTGCTAATTGTGAATCTAACAGCGTGTGACGTCTAAAAAATGCACGCGGCTTTCTAAGGAGAGAGGTCATTTGAAAACACACAAATACGTTAACACAAAGTTGCACACGAGCACTGAAAAAAAAACCTCAACCCTTGTCCTAATATCAAGGGAGGCTTCATGTTTTCAACAACACCCACAACTGAAGGAACATGGCAGAGATGGAGAAATAGTGAGGTAAAGATGGAAAGTAAGGGTGTCTGGGTGGCGTGGCGGTCTTTTTCCTTGCCTACCAACACGGGGCTCGCAGGTTCGAATCCCCGTGTTACGACCGGCTTGGTCGGGCGTCCCTACAGATCCGATTGGCCGTGTCTGCAGGTGGGAAGCCGGATGTGGGTGTGTGTCCTGGTCGCTGCACTAGCGCCTCCTCTGGTCGGTCGGGGCGCCTGTTCGGGGGGGGGGGGATAGCGTGATCCTCCCACGTGCTACGCCCCCCTGGTGAAACTCCTCACTGTCAGGTGAAAAGAAGCGGCTGGCGACCCCACATGTATCGGAGGACGCATGCGGTAGTCTGCAGCCCTCCCCGGATCGGCAGAGGGGGTGGAGCAGCAACCGGGATGGCTCAGAAGAGTAGGCCAAGTACAATTGAGGCGAAAAGGGGGGGGGTGGAGGTGGGGGGGGGTGTCTACACCAAAAAGACAAAAAGTGAACAAGAGGTCCACGGTTGTATGGTGTTTGAAGGACACTGTAATGAGTGTGTCCCAAAAAAATGTTTTAAACAAACGAAACAACCTGCCAGCAGGATGAGATAATACCATCTGCTTCCCATCGAGTCTCCAGAATTTAGAATAAAAAGGAACAATCGCGTCTTGAAACAAGACAAAATGAGACATTACATCCATTACAAGCCTTTGGGTGTAACGCAACAGATAACAGCGACTTATTGCATTGTAGCAAATTGGGTGGCGTGACGCCATAAACGATTCATTTTAGTGGACAGATCCCCAATGTTTCCCCAATTGTTAAAGCTGCTACGGGGAGCTTTTCACTGATTACTTATTTACCAGTCTCGATTTAATCTTCATGACTCCATACGCCCGACATAATGAAATGAGACCATCAGCAGGAAGATTAGACATTGTTGTGTGATGAGTTCAAACGCTTCACGCCAGATTTTGAGGGACAATTTCCGGCCCACAGATGGCATTACATAGAGACAATTACAGATACATTACCTCGTCACTGCATATCTTGCACGAGGCCATTTTTCCAAAACGCCACGACGTCTCTGACAAATGCATGAGCTACTAGAGTAGGAGGCATAGATCCCGTCTTTATGTGTGCTCGATAATCCAGGTACAGTCGAAACAGCTCATCTGAACACAAGGTTTAAGCACAGATCTCGTGGCGCTGAAGTCGCTCTTCTGGGACTCGCCACCGCTTCCGTCCACAGGGCCGCAAAGTCAACAAAAGCCCTAAATGTGGTGCAATCTTAGTCCCTTGTCTCGAGAATGTATGCCAAGTGGCACACTGGGTTCTCCTGGAGACCCGCAGCGGCACACGGCGCCTCTCGGCCTCTCGTTCCCCGAGGCTTGCCCTCTGGGAAGAGCCTCGAGCGGCGGAGGCCTCCGTCTCTGGACTCCGTCACAAATTTCACCTAATTGCCGATGACGGTTGTCCGATAAGTAATTTCCCTTGCTGTGTCACAGAGCCTTTGTGATCGCTAACTTCTTATATCAGCTGTGTCATGCAATTTTTCTAATGGAAATGTCGCATTAATTCAGTGGCTGGGGGGGGGGGAGGGGCTATAGATCATAGCCGCAAATATCCCCTCGCAGGGTCTCAGAGCTGAGCCGAGCCGAGCCGAGGACTTGGATTGAATCCTGTTGTCTTGCAACGTTTTGCACCCCCCCCCATCTCACTCCAGAAGGATAAACACGGCTGCGATGAGGAGCGCTCACCAAAACACTGAAAAAAAGGAACTGTGACGCAGTGCAAATATTGCAGAGCTGTTGTTTATCACTGCTGACGCACAAAAATATGAGGGTGTTTTAAGACAAGAGCAAATTAACGAGGCACATTACTGTAGTCCAGATGCGGCTGAACAACGGGAAGGAGTCAAACCGGCATCATTTTCAGAATGCAAATGAGCGGTAAGCAGAGGAAGGAGCTGTCCGGCGGGTATAATGACACCCGCAATATTCTTTTCCCTTTCTCACACATTTCCACGGTGAGCGTTGCCCCTCTCGGGTGGAAACACTTCACAGGCCTCACATTTCATGCCTGCGTCTCTTAAAAAGCCCTGACCAGTTTTTGTTTTTTGGGGGGTGGGTGGGGGCGAGAGTTGGGGTGGGGCGGGTGTTGGAAAACCCTTGGCCCCTTTTACGCCGAGGTTCTGCTCAAAATCTCCAGCGACTCCTGCCGCTTTCATGTCGACCTTTTAACCTCTTCCATTACCCCTCTACGGCAACATCTGAAGAGCCATTTTTACCACTTCCTGTTAGCGTAAAGCCGGGGGGGGAGGGAGACCGGAGATGGGGGGAGAACTTCAGCTCCGGGGTTTATTGTTGGTCGGTGAAAATGAGGCCGTGAAATGGCCGAATTGGAAGAAGGGAGCGACGGCGCGCTACCGAAAGGCTGTTGTGTGGATTCTGCACAGATACGAGTGTGCATCTGTGCAGCGGCGCCCCCAGAAATCTTTCACAGGGGTGGCCGAATGGGGCCCCTGAAAATCTTGGGGTGGCACACCAAAACCAAAAGCCATGACTGCCTTTCAGGAAGTCTTATCGGGCTGTTGCAGTATTCCGTATAGGCTAGCTGAAAACTGTCAAGCTAAGGAATCGCACACTGAACAACTTTGGCTTCTTATTTTTCGCAGTTTAATGTTACTGAATAGACCAATACGGTACGGTTAACATTTTGAGTTTCAATGTGTCGTGTATCTGTGCATATTGTAACGGCTTAGACGATTCCTTGTTACATCGGGTATGTCCAGAAGTGAAAAATGACAATATCAGACGGAAGCATATTATGCACAATCACAAGCATATTCTGCATATGCAACTCGTGGCTAGGGGGGCCAGCGGGGGGGGGTAGTATCGGAGGGGGGCCATGGCCACCCATGGCCACCCCTTGGGAGCGCCGCTGCATCTGAGTCTGTGTATGATGCAAGCGTGTGTGTGTGTGTGTGCGCGCGCGCGCGCGCTTTCAAATGGTGTGCGGCAGCCATTCCAAAAAAAAGGCGGATGTGCGCGTGCTCCTACCTGGAACTCCTGCGCTTCTACTGAGCGGAGACGCCGCAGGAAACTGGAGCCACGACCCGACACGTCAGAGCCACTTGCTGCGATACGCGGCTAATTCCGAGTTCGGCGCTCCCTCCGCTTTCACGAACCCGGTCGAGGCCGGCTGGGACGTTTCTTTTACAGCGCTGGAGAGAAATGGGTGTTAGGCTATAGTAGCGGAGTGGGGTTGGGGGTTGAGACACGGAACGAAGAACGAGAGAGTAAGTCTCCTTATTTGGGTAAGCAGACACATCCATCACGGCTGTTTATTCGATGGGGTTGACGGGTTAGCGCGTCGGTGCACTTTTCGGGAGAGTTTGACAAATCTCTGCGTAAGGGGGGGGAGGGGGGCCCCACTTTACGGCCGCGAACGTTCCCGCGTTTTTAACACTGACGCTGAACGACTGGGGGCGATGGGACGGCGTGCGTTAACATCCGGGGGATGCGGACGACACGCGTGGCGAATGGCCGCGGAGGAAGAGTGGAAAATCCGCACCACTACTCCGGCTTCCAGAACGCGTGGCGTAATGGAAATCCAAGATAAGGGAGGGGAGCAGGAGAGAAAACTCGACGTAACCCTCAAAACATTCGGCTGCTATCTCTCGAACCAGATTACGCCACCCCCCCAAAAAAAGTGTCCTCATTAGCAAGGCTCGGTGGGAGCAAATGTTGTGCGTCAGAAAGAGTTTTTCATCCATAGCATGTGGGTTTCTATGGAGCGTCATCGTTATCGATTTTAATCCGTGCGGTTGCAACGCATGCACTGTTTCCTGGGGGGGGGGGGGTGCAGAAGCACACTCAGCCTCTGGCACCCTTATCTGGATCCTCCATATCTCCAAAAAGACAACGTTGTCTGGCATACACAAACCTGACACTGCATCCTTTTATAAAGAACGGTCAAGAGAGTTGTCGCCCTTAGGAAAACATACCAATCACGCATATACTTGAACATAAGTACATGCATATATATATACATGTATATGTACGTGTATAAGTACATGTATATGTACGTGTATAAGTACATGTAGATGTACATGTATGTACAGGAAACAACAGACAACAAATATCCTTGGTAAATTGTTTTCTGAATAGGAGCTGTTCCTTTGAGTGTGTGTGTGTGTGTGTGTGTGTGTGTGTGTGTGTGTGTGTGTGTGTGTGTGTGTGTGTGCGCGCGCGTGTAAAACTGTTAGAGTACTGCATGTGTGTGTGTGTATGTCTGGCTGTGTGTATCTGTACTTTAACTAACCATCCCATTTCCCCATAAGAGGACTTAGCCTGGCTGTGACTGTGTCCTCTGGCACACTCACATTAACATTTCATCCTGATTGTCTTTGTCAAAGTAATTCATCATCATAGACTGAACGACTGCAGCTCAACCCTCCCCCGACCCCCTCATCGCTCTCTCTCTCTCTCTCTCTCTCTCTCTCTCTCTCTCTCTCTCTCTCTCTCTCTCTCTCTCTCGCTCTCTCTCGCTCCCTCAGTCGCCCCAGCCTCTGTTAGTTTCCAGTTTTCCCGATCTCTCTCTCGCTCTCCCTCTCGCTTTCTCAGACTCTCCCACCCTCAGACTCTTTCCCTATCTCACTTGTGTCCATCTGGCTTGGGAGATAAAACACAAGTCTGGCTCCTTCATGCAGACAAAATATCTAGAGATGAGCACAGTCTCTGTGAACTGCACCAGTTTGGCAAATTTTGTCTAAGCAATCCTCCAGCAGAACATAATCCATCTGTCTCTCTCCCTCCTTCTCCTTCCTTCTATCATTTCTTTTCCTCTTGTTTTCCTTCTCTCTTTTTTTGGGGGGGGGGTGTTCTTTTCCACCTTCACCAGGGATTAGATTGACATGCAGATTAAATCCGGGGGAAAATGTGATTAATGAGTATGCCTGAATAATGTAAATCAACCTAATGGAATTGAAGACGCAGGACGAGGGAGCGAAGAAGGGGATAGAGAGACAGAGACAGAGACAGAGAGAGACAGAGAGAGAGAGAGATATCTCTTTGAGGGTTGCTCAGGGTTCAAATATCCACTCAGCTAAAAGGCAACAGTAACCAGGCCTCAGCTGCTGTCACACCGGCCTTGGAGAGAAAGAAAGGAGGAGAGGCAATGCCCTCCTTTCTTCTCGCTTCCCTCATTCTGTCTCCTTTTGATGAGTCTCTGGGGTAATACGCTCCATCCATCCATCCCTTCGTTCATCCATCTAGTTATTTCACCAAGCAAGCCATTAAAACCAGACCCTCCACCATTTCTAATCCAAGGACAGAGTCTGCAGCACCACAAACACACAAACACACACACACACACACACGGACTGACAAACGTCTTTGCACTCGCACATGCACACATGAGCGAAGCACTTGCAAGGCACAGCAATTACAGTGTACTAACTGTAACAATTAAATCTGGGCCTTACCAATAGAGTTAAGGCCCCTAAAGACGTAAGAGGATCAACTTGCTCATCCGGTAACTTAAACCATTTAGCTGTTTGTGCATTTTAATTCCAGAGACAAGCAAAAAATTTTTTTTTGGGGGGGGGGAACAATGACATGTAGCTATCTTGTCAGACAATGCCTATAGGCTTAATACCCTGATCAAGCTGGCTTAACTAAACTACTCCTTCAGAACTTACTAGACTGCTTACGCCCAGGGGACTTAAAACAAACCAGGCAATCATAAAGTTTTATGCGAGCATACTTTTCAGCCAAGGCTTGTCGAGGTTTTGCAAGTTGTCTCAAAAAAAAAAAAGAAAAAAGATGCTTACTTTTTCTTAGAGCCAAAATTCCCGCAATGCGCCTTTAAATCGAAGAGACGCCACCAGACTGCGGACCCCGATACGAGAGTCCGCGGATCCCCCCGCAGCAAATAATCCCGTTGTCGAAGGAGGATCTGAATCCTGAAGGAGGATTACTTAACTCAAATTCTCTTTGGTAACATTACACTGAATCCGCACCACAAGGAGAATGCAAAGCTAATAAAAAAGCTGCGACAGAGGGTTGGGTTTTTTTTTTTGTGGTTTTTTCAGCCTCAATCCGTTACAGTGCAACTCAGCACTTCTCCAAAGCACCACAAAACATGGCTTAATGTAGGTGATCCCACACCTTTTTTTCCCATATGATGGCCATTTTCATGGAGGGAGGTTTCATTCCTCTGGGGAATTGACTTTGACACTGGGAGACCATTAAATAACACAACATCATAAAAATGTATTTTATTGATCCCCACAGGGGGATATCTCTTTTTGCTTGCCCTCCAGAAAGGTCAGAGAACCGGGCGGGGAGGAGGGGGGGGTGAGCTGAGGGCACCTAACCATACTAGATGATGCCTGGTTTAATCAAGGCCTTAATCGGGTCTTCTGATTGACAGACAAGCTCTCTGACAGAGACACCATCCTGTGGCATGACGAAGTACACAATACTGAATCCATCCCAGCTGTGTTGGTTTGCAAAATATAGATCCGATAGCATCACTTCAGTTTGAAATCTCGGTGATTTCCCCCCCCCAAGAGAGCAGCTAACACCAACCCCAAAGATCTTATCTCATCATCTCATCATCAGCCGCTTCTCCGAGGTCGGGTTGTGGTGGCAGCAAGCTACGCAGGGCACTCCATACATCCCTCTCCCCCAGCAACACCCTCCAGCTCCTCCTGGGGGATCTCAAGATGTTCCCAGGCCAGATTGGACATGTAGTCCCTCCAGCGAGTTCTGGGTCTACCCCGGGGTCTCCTCTCAGTTGGACGTGCCCGGAAAACCTCCAAAGGAAGGTGCCCAGGAGGCATCCTAATCAGATGCCCGAACCACCTCAACTGGCTCCTTTCGATGCGAAGGAGCAGCGGCTCTCCCCCGAGCTCCCTCCGGATGTCCGAGCTCCTCGCCCTATCTCTAAGGCTGAGCCCAGACACCCTACGGAGGATACTCATTTCAGCCGCTTGTATCCACGATCTCACCCTTTCAGTCCTTACCTAAAGCTCATGACCATAGGTGAGGGCTGGAACGAAGACTGACTGGTAAATTGAGAGCTTCGCCTTCCGGCCCAGCTCCCTTTTCACCACAACGGTCCGGTACAACGTCCGCATTACTGCTGATGCTGCACCAATCTGCCTGTCAATCTCCCGTTCCATCCCACCTTCACTCGTGAACAAGACCCCGAGATACTTGAACTCCTTGACTTGAGGCAACAACTCATCCCCAACACGGAGGGAGCAATCCACCATTTTCCGGTAGAGAACCATGGCCCCAGAACCCCAAAGATAAGAGCCCCAGTGCAATTTCATCCAGGGAAAAGAAAAAAGTGTCATATTTCCTCACGATACCCACCCCCCCCTCCACCTCCGAGGTATGGGCAGCTAAAACAACAGAATTTATTAGCATGCAGACAATTAGACATTCATACATTCCACTTCTTATCGCCCCTTCCTCCATTCCTGTTCTCCCTCTATCAGCTCAGTTCAGTTGTTTCTGAACAAACCAAATAAACGCAGTGTTCCTGAAGATTTCCTTTCTCTTCTACATAGATAAGCTGTCTGTAAAATTATGCATGAGGGATCCATCCACCAGCGGCCTACTAATGTGACGAATGAAAATCACATTCTGACAGGTTAGGAGGAAAGGGGATAAGGGGTGGAAAAGAGCGGCCTGATTCTGAAACAAGCGGATATAGTTCCATGTATTTGTCTGTAGACTGTCAACAGACCGTCCGGTGGTCAGGGTGTGGTTTCCCTTGGCCGTTTGCTAGACTAGAAACCTGCGTCTCGAAACACGTCTCTCGTCTGCATCGGACGCAATTGTTTTATATAATGTGGAGGATTGCTGCTATTTTTTTTTTTTTTTTTGTAATTTGTAAAGCTGCTTTGTAAACACTGTGTTTGCAAAGTGCCGGGTGAATATCTTAAATTGAACTGAACTGAATTGAATTGAACTGCTCTTGAACTCCGGTTTTGAAACACGGCGGGAATAAAAAAAAGAAGTCTGAAGCACCATCTTATCTTGGGGAAACACAAAATGCACTCGTTAAAATTCAAAACAATCAGACAAACTGAAATCTCATTTGTCCTCTGGCGCCATTTCTCAGTCTATCAAAGAATGGCAGTTGTCAGCTGAGCTTCAACCGACCGCCCGCCTATGTGAAACAAAATGGCCCCTCTTGACGAACCCTCCACAAGGCCACTCTGGCCCCTAGCTGCCTGGTGATGGCTGATGGGATTGGGCGGTGGACAACAACAGCCATTAATCCCCTCGTGCTAGAGCAGCCCGGCGTGCCATGAGGATCTACAGCTCACCAGAGGAGGGTTGCCTCAGGAGAAAGGTCACAGGTGACCGGCTCCAAAGACAGAGGCTTGTTGGTATGCTGCAGCAGAGCAGACGTTGAACGTCCAAGTACACTAACCTGGAAAAGTTGGCTCAAATTTGAGAGAAATCTCGGAATAATTTGGCCTTTTTTTTCACATTTCAAACCACATTTCCAAGCACACCTGAGCTGAGTACCTGGCCAAGGCTGATTGGAGCCCACTGTCTATTGTTATATCTGCAGGGGACATTTTAAGCATAGATTCACTTTACGGCATGGCAATGGATATTGTGTGATAAGAGCCATTTAAGGAGGGAGGTCATAGGTTCAAATGACCAACACATTCTGTTTACATGCAACCCTCTCTGCATGCAAGACCAAATCACTGCGCACTCTTTAAATCATATAAATGCAAATGCAGGATTAACGCAGGAAGGATAATCCAGCAACACACATAACACAATAGTGGTGTTGTGGAGTTAGAAAACAACGAGACAGGAGACGTGAGAGTAGACGTAGTCGAGGAAGTTTACTAACTCCAACTTTGCATGTCATACGTTCGACAACGACACTGAACTGTGTACCGGAAGCGGACGTGCATTATCTGACCCCTCACCTCTTCCCTTAAAGGTACACTGCCCTCTGAGGTGAATGTCTCTAGTTATATAGATGTGGGTCACCACACAGGCCCCCCCAGAATTCACCTACACAAAACAATGCAAAACAGCAAAAGCGCAAGTCATGAACATAAAAATAGACTCTACAACAGAACAGTCAATGACATAGTGCCAAGTCACGGGGAAAACAAGTGACGAGTCGGGGGGCGGACCCTGCGGCCATAACGGCTGCGCTCCACAGGAGGGGAAACAGATGGGGCCGAACCCGGGCCATAGGCGGGGCCGAAGCAGGAACAGAGGCAGGTGCCGGGGCCAACCTAGGAGGGCGTCCCCGCCGCGGGGGTAGGGCCAATTGCATTGGCTCCCCAATGTCCAAGTGAGCGGGCTTGAGACGGTCTATAGCGACCCGCTACGGCCTGCCCCCCATGTCCACCACAAAGTTCTTATCCCCCGCCTCCAGGACGCGGAAGGGCCCGTCATATGGGGGCTGCAGCGGGGACCGATGGCTGTCGTGCCTAATGAAGACGTACCTCGCCGATGGCAGATCCTTGGGGACGTAGGACCGGGGGAGGCAGTGTTGAGACATCGGAACGGGAGCGAAGGCACCGGCAGCGCTCCGGGACGCACTGAGATGAGAGGCGGCCGACCAGGGAGCCGTAGCATCCGTAAGAAACTCCCCCGGAACTCGCAGGGGCTGGCCATACACCAGCTCAGCGGAGGAGGTCTGGAGGTCTTCCTTCGGGGCCGAACGCAGGCCGAGCATGACCCATGGGAGCCGGTCCATCCAGTCGCAGCCAGTGAGGCTTGCCCGCAGAGCGGCTTTCATGTCCCGATGGAACCGCTCACAAAGTCCGTTGCTCTGCGGGTTGTACGCCGTAGTGCGGTGGATCTTCATCCCCAGGTGCTCAGCGACCGCCGTCCAGAGCTCCGAGGTAAACTGGGAGCCCCGGTCGCTCGTGATGTCACCCGGCGTGCCGAAACGGGCCACCCAGCAGCCGATGAACGCCCGTGCTACCTCTGCTGCCGTCGTGGAGGACAAGGGAATAGCCTCTGGCCACCTGGTGGCCCTGTCCACAATAGTGAGGAGGAACGTATAACCACGGGAGGGGGGCAGGGGACCCACCAGGTCAACATTGACGTGGTCAAACCGCCTCTCTGGAACCACAAACGGCGCCAAAGGGGCCTTGGTATGGCGGTGCACCTTGGCGCGTTGGCACGCCACACACGAGCCGGCCCAGGCTCTAACATCCTTACGGAGCCCAGGCCAAACAAACTTGACGCTCACCAGCTTGGTCGAGGCCTTCACTCCCGGGTGGGAAAGGCCGTGGACGGTGTCGAAAACTCGGCGCCGCCAGGAAGTAGGCACCAGGGGGCGCGGTTGACCGGTGGAGATGTCACAGAGGAGGGTGGTGTTGGCCGCGTCGAACGTCACGTCCTCCAGCCGTAGCGCCGTAGGGGTCGACCGGTAGTCTTGAACGGTCGCGTCCTTGGCTTGGTCCGCTGCCATAGCGGCGTAGTCGAGTCCCAAGTGAACGGCGTTAACAACCGCCCGTGAAAGGCAGTCGGCGACGAAGTTATCCTTGCCCGACACGTGTTGTATGTCCGTGGTAAACTCGGAAACCGCCGCGAGATGGCGCTGCTGACGCCCAGACCACGGTTCTGAGGTTTTGGCCATACAGAACGTCAGCGGTTTGTGGTCCACGAAAGCGGTGAACTGTCGGCCCTCCAATAGGAACCTAAAGTGTCTGGTTGCGAGGAAGAGACCCAGTAGTTCCCTATCAAAGGTGCTGTACTTGCGCTCGCTCTCACGGAGTTGTTTACTGAAGAACGCCAACGGCTGCCAGCCCCCCCCCCCCACCCACTGCTCACACACGGCCCCCACGGCGTAGTCGGAGGCATCCGTTGTAAGGGCTATGGGGGCGGCAGGCGACGGGTGAGCTAGCAGCGCAGCGTTGGCCAGCGCGGTCTTGGCGGCCACAAAAGCCTCGTCCATCCCCGAAGACCAGTCCAGCTCGTCCTTAGACTTCTTACCCCGCAGGGCCTCATACAGGGGACGCATGATGTGGGCGGCACGGGACAGGAAACGGTTATAAAAGTTCACCATGCCCAGGAATTCCTGCAGCGACTGTACAGTGCGGGGGCGGGGGAACATGGTGACAGCCTCAACCCTGGCAGGGAGGGGAACGGCCCCCTGTGGAGTGATGTGGTGCCCGAGGAAGGTGATGGACAACTCCCCGAACTGACACTTAGCTGGGTTGATGATGAGGCCGTGTTCGCTGAGCCTGTCAAACAGCTGTCTGAGGTGCGTCATGTGTTCCTCCGCCGACGCGCTGGCCACGAGGATGTCGTCTAAGTACACAAACAAAAATGGCATGTCGCGGAGCACAGAATCCATAAGGCGCTGAAAGGTCTGCGCCGCCCCTTTAAGGCCGAAAGGCATACGTAAGAACTCAAAGAGCCCAAAGGGTGTGATGACAGCCGTTTTTGGGACATCCAGTGGGTGGACCGGCACTTGGTGATACCCCCGCACTAAGTCGATTTTGGAATAGATGGCAGCGCCCGCCAGGTGGGTAGAGAAATCTTGTATGTGCGGTATGGGGTACCGGTCGGGGGTCGTGGCATTGTTTAGGCGACGGTAGTCCCCGCACGGGCGCCAACCCCCGTTGGCCTTAGTAACCATGTGAAGAGGGGAAGCCCACGGGCTGTCAGAACGGCGGACAATGCCGAGGCGCTCCATAGTCGAAAACTCCTCCCTGGCTATTGCGAGCTTGGCCGAGTCGAGGCGTCGGGCCCGGGCGTAAACTGGGGGGCCCACTGTGGTGATATGATGTTCCACGCCGTGCTTGGCCACCGCCGAGGAGAAGGTGGGTGTGGTGAGCTCGGGGAAATTGGCGAGCAGGCGTTGGTATGGATCCCCGGTGGAGAGTGTGTTAGCGAGGCACAGCGCTCCAGCGCCCCCAAGCGTGCAGGGGTATGACGCAAAAGAGACGGCATCAATCACGCGACAGTTTTTAACATCCACCAGCAGGTTGAAAGCACAGAGGAAATCCGCACCTAGGAGCGGGGTGGATACAGCAGCCATCACAAAGTCCCAGCCGAAACGTCGGCCGCCAAAACACACGTCCACATGTCTGATACCGTACGTCCGAATGGACGTGCCGTTGGCGGCGTCCATCTGGGGGCCGTGACTGTCGGTCATCGTGTCCACAGCTTGTGCTGGTAGTGTGCTGCGTTGAGCGCCAGAGTCAACCAGCAGCCGCCGGCCCGACAAGGAGTCTCTGATGAACAACAGCTTGTAGTCACGGCCGGCGCCCATAGCCGTTAACGAGCGCCGGCCTTGGCGTTTCCCTGAACCCTGTAACTGCAGGGTTTGCGACACCGTTTTGCTTTTGCCCCAAACCTGGCATGGTAATAACAGAGCCCGTCGTCAGGTTGGCGGCGGGCTGTCACCGCAGCCGCGGTGTCCATATAGTCGTACACAGGTGGTGGTGGGGCGGTCTGGTGGGGTAGCAGGGCATGCACAAACTGTTGCCGGTTGGCCAGGAAAACCCTGTCTGCTTCAGCAGCCAGAGAACGGTAGTCCTTGGAGGCGGCGAGAGGAGAACTGGCCAGTGCTGTGCGTACAGGTGCGGGGAGCTGCCTCAGAAAAATGTGTGTGAAAAGAAAGGCCGGATCAGCCGATCCCAGCACAGACAGCATTTTTTCCATTAACTCAGACGGTTTGCCGTCGCCGAGGCCATTCGGGGACAGTAAACGGTCTGCCTTCTCCAGCTCCGACAGTTCAAATAGTTTCAGGAGGAATGTCTTTATAGTATCGTACTTGCCAGCAGCTGGCGGAGCTTCCAACAGTGTCATTGCTCGCGCCGTTGTCGATGCGTCTAACGCCGCCACTACGTGGAAGTACTGCGTTGCATCCTACGTTATCCCTCTCAGCTGGAACTGGGCTTCCACATGTTGAAACCACGGCCGTGGATTATGCTGCCAAAAGTCGGGTAGCTTCACAGTGGCGTAAATGCTAGCGTTAGCAATAGCCATGTTGTTAGCACCGGCGTCGTCGTTGTCAGACATACTCGTATTAGTAGTTCGATCACGTCGGGGTCACCAATGTGGAGTTAGAAAACAACGAGACAGGAGACGTGAGAGTAGACGTAGTCGAGGTAGTTTACTAACTCCAACTTTGCATGTCATACGTTCGACAACGACACTGAACTGTGTACCGGAAGCGGAAGTGCATTATCTGACCCCTCACCTCTTCCCTTAAAGGTACACTGCCCTCTTAGGTGAATGTCTCTAGTTATATAGATGTGGGTCACCACAGTGTCTTGAACAGAGGTAATCCTTCTGCAAAAACACAGGACAAGTCAATGAAAATATTTCTAATGTGTCCGCTGACACAAGCTGGAGTTGAACAAACCAAACATGTGCAACACACTAATGTGCACCAATTCAGAAATTGTAGCTGTAGATAACGGTTGTTGATATAAATCATTTCTAGCTCAGGCTTCAGTGTCATATGAAATATAGAAGGTCCTGGGTTCGAACCCCGGGGTAATAATAATAATAACAACATTTATATAGCGCCAGGTCATCCTCGGTGTGGAGTTTGCATGTTCTTGCCGAGTCTCCGTGGATTTTCTCTGGGTCCTCCGGTTTCCCCCACCACCAAAAAGACATGTATTTTAGGATTTATACTCCTGTCTGTGCCCTTGACCGAGGCATGGCAAGACGACCTGGAGTTGGCCCCTGGGTGCTGCACGGGGGCTGCCCACTCCTCCTAGCTACACAGCTAGGATGGGTTAAATGCAGAGCGTGATTTCCCCACTGGCATCAATGAAGTATCTCAAAAAAAGCAAAGAGAACAAGAACCGAGAGAATTTACACCAAGCATCCGCATCTGAGTGAGGTGTGTGGGTCTTCGCTTGGTGTCTCTGTTGTGCTTGGACATTGTCTTGTGGGCATCCGTTAACCAACAGGAATCACGCCCGTGTCTGTAGACAGACTCAGTCTCACGTAGCCATCGCATTTAATACTGAGGTGTTTATATTCCTGCTTTTTATAGCCGACATTGGTATAAACATTAGGTGCAGCTGAAGAGCGACTTCAGCGCCACAAGATCTGTGCTTAAACCTTGTGTCCAGATGAGCTGATTCGACTTTACCTGGATTATCGAGGATGCATAAAGACGGGATCTATGCCTCCTACTCTAGTAGCTCATGCATTTGTCAGAGACGTCGTGGTGTTTTGGAAAAATGGCCTTGTGCAAGATATGCAGTGATGAGGTAATGTATCTGTAATTGTCTCTATGTAATGCCATCTGTGAGCCGGAAATTGTTCCTCAAAATCTGGCGGGTTTGGACACGAATTAGCAACCAACTGTCGGGCACAGTTCGGCTTGGGCCAGAGCACTGTGGATCCAGGTCAGTCTAGGGTTTGAACTGAAGGCCTGTCTGCAGACCTCTAGTAACTCGGGGTATGCGGCCTCCCTTGGCCATCGTGTATTTTGCATGCAGCTCCTTAAACAGCTGCAGGAATAACGTATACCAGCTGATCGTTTCATTCCAGCACTGTTTGTGCAGAATATGTGCATCGATGGGTGAAATTTGCAGAATGCATTTAAACCTTGGCCGCA
>JAJHIY020000558.1:27500-30692 GCA_022114975.2 Lampris megalopsis
CGCATGCGCACAAAAGTCCATATTTAGCCTTACACGTGCCCACAACGAGAAATGAAGTGTGACAACTTGTAGCGACGCGGCTCTTTTGAAACGTGCAGCGCGTAATTCCCGCCGAGCCTTCTGCGGCCCAACTGTTAGATCCGTCCGCTTATCTCCGAATCCACGACAGCTGACGTACATCGGCTGTCGGACCGTCGGTGGAGCCAGGCGGCTTTCGTCGTTCGGTTCAACGCCATTTTTTCACCTCTGCGTGTGCGGAAACGGGCGCCGGGAAATGACACAACAGACAAGGCGGAGGGAGGGCTCTTGGTCAACACGAGCGAGTTTGACCGGAAAGCGTGTGCGCGAGCGCGTATACGCGCGTGCCTGTGTGTGTGTGTGTGTGTGCGCGCGTGCGCGCGGGTGTGTGTTTCGTCGATCCCAGATTAGCATGGTGAATAATATTTTGGGGGTTGGGTGGGTGGAGCAACTGGGCGGGGCAGCGGGCGGTGAGGAATGGGTGGGTACCTGCGTGTGTGCACCTGGCGGCTTGACCGGCTGAGCTGCGGGGAAGGAGCCTTCTCCTCCAGCCATCGTTGCAATCACTTGATTTACTGTAGTCGTTTGCCAATTACACCACTCTCTTTGAACGCTGGACCACCACTAATCATGGTCAAATGGAGAGACGAGAAGAGGGGAGAAGGGGGGGGGTTAATGAGCCATGACCCAATCGTAACTCTCCCTTAGCTGATTTATCCTCTTTATGCATTTAAGATAAACTATTAGGATTAGCTCATCAGCTCCTTTTAACTAAAGAAAAAAAAAAGAAAATCCTGAATCCATTTTGAGCAGTAGTGCTGGTGGAATACGCTGAAAGGCCCGTAAAATCACTGGCAGCAGAATTATGAAATTAAGCTGTGTCTGCACAAAAAAAGGAAAAAAAAACACTTATTGAAACTGATGGTTTTTCCTCCTCACGCTGGAACTGAACTCCACCACGATGTCACCGGCTGTGCTTTCCGAGCAGTGGTGCTAATTGCACACTATAAGACATTATCCTTCAGTATACGTGTACATCTGCCTCTGGGGGCGAGATCAATATGGAGTTTGTTAAAGAGGCACTAATGTCTATGGCTCCATGATTCATCAACACTAACAACCTCAATCTGGACCCGGCTACGACAGCTGAAGACATCCAGTGCAAACAGCCCAATCAATAAAGACTAACGCTTCCACGACCCCCCTCTCTCCCTCTCCCCCCCTCCCTGCCTCCATGTCTTTCCCCCCCCCCGCACTTGAACGTCCAACCGTATTCCTCCCGTTCCCTCTACCTTCATCTTGACCTCCTGCTCCTCCGCTCTCCGTTATGTAAAAATTATCTCCCCTTCCACCCCGTGACCCTTTCCAAACGTCCGATCTCGGACGTCCCTCGCGTCCCCTCCCCTTCAATTATTCGCTCTGTCCGTCTCAATCTCATCCCGTCTTTCTCTTTTACCCCCAAATCTTTACCCCCCCTCCTCCTCCTTCTCTATCTCTCTCTTCCTCGCTCTCTCGGCCCAGCCAGCCAACAGCTTCATTGTCCTTGGGTCGGGGTGAACAATGTCAGCTCACATGGGGCCCCGGTGCCCCAGTCCCAGCCGAGAAGGCACGGAGGACCGAGGAACACCCATAACTCAATGTTTCAACCGGGCTTGCAGAATAAAGGGAAGCCTCACACATGGCTGACTATGTGGGTCAGCCTTGGATCACTTGTGGAAGAAGAGGGCAGCAACGGGCACCAGAACCCCCCCCCCACCGAGTGTGTATGTGCATGTGTGTGTGTAAGTGCATGTACACATAGGTATGTGTGTGTGTCCGTGTCTGCATGTGTGTCTGTGTGTGAATGTCTGTGTTAACGTGAGAGAGAGGGGGAGAGAGAGAGAGAGAGAGAGTATGTATGCATGTGCGAGCAAACGTGCATGTGTGTGTATCCTGTCCCCATTCAACCTAATGGGGAGCCCCCCCCCGGGGAGCCCCACCACCACCCGCTCTTCCCAGCCAACTATTCTATGGGAAACCTGCTCCCCTTTCCATCCATGACGCCGCTCCCCTCCACCCCATCCCGCTACACGGCCGCACCCCGACGCCTTTGTGAGTAGCAGGGACAAAACAGGGATCTGTTTGGGGCCACCAATTAGTCCTCCCCCATGGAGTGACACGGCCGATGAATAGAGGGACCCCTGAACCGTCCACGCATATAACCTCCTCCTTTCCTGTAATGGCTGCACTGTCATAGCCTCACAGAATCAATACTGGGTGTTTTTTTTTTTTGCGTGAAAGGCCCCCCCCCCCATTTAAAGGCAACAGTCCACTGGCCTGTAAAGAGGGCATCCGGACGCCACTGAGTTACTTTGTCAAAGTAAAGGATGTAACTTGTCCATCTCGCTGTGCATGTATCCCAGGAGGCGTGCAAAGTCGAGGAGGGGGTTTCACGAGTGAGCGAAGGTGAATTTTGCCACATCCATCACCGGGTGACACCGGCTACAATAGCGGCTAAGGAATCCATTACCTAAACACACAAAGACATAGCAGGAGAGGCTGAGGCCGAGACTTCAGACAGACGGACGGCTTGTGTAAACTAAAGTGGTGACCGAGTGCTAGTAGTTTTTGCCTGGGGGGGGTGGGGGGGGAGTTGAATGGAAAACCAATTGCTGGTGAACCGAAAAAGCCGTCACAAGATATCTCAATAGTTGTATTACAGCTTTAGCGTGCCCCACCCCACCCCCCACCCCTGCTCACTGGCAGCGAATGGACTTCTGAAAGAAGAGGGGAAGGGCTGAGAGCCGCCAAATGATATTCATTTTTATATTGGCTTTGACAGCTTAGGGGAGTCTCTCCCAGTCTGTAGCCAGGGTAAATACATCTGAGTCAAACTGTCGTCGGTCATTTCGTCTCAAGTCAGACTAAAGAGGAGTTCTTACTGCCTTACATAGTTAGTTCAACTTTTTCAAATTTCAAACATCCCTTAAGTCCACTTGTCTCTTTGAAAATCAGTTTAGGCCATGTGAACTTTTCCTATTAAAGATTGGCTGTGCAAGCTGCAGACAGTTTCTGCACCAACCAACCTCCCCCCTCCCCCCCCCTGTCTCTTTTCCTCGCCAGGATTAACCCTTCACCCTCCCCTTAACCTTTCCCAACTACTGTAACATAGATAGATAGATAGATAGATAGATA
>JAJHIY020000559.1:0-12500 GCA_022114975.2 Lampris megalopsis
GGAAGCTGGAGCGACTCCTTCCTGTGGGCTGCTAAGCTGGCTAACAGCAGCTACTGGGAAAGACCAGGGAGGTCATTTTGACCGTTTTATTTTTTAAAGTTTAATAACTTTGTGGGGGGGGGGGATACAGACCTGCCGCTCTCTGAATGCTCCTACAATCGCATATATTTGCATTAAAATGAGTTTTAGATCAATTGCACGAAAAGTTAGGATAAGAGCTACCTAAGCGGCCAAAATGACCGCGCGTAATTTGCGCGTCATGTCCACGCGCAGCGTGACTACCACCGAGGCGCTGCAGTATTTACAGGCGTTGGACGGCGGCCATTTTAAATGGTTTGAAAAATAGTATTAAAAGTTGTTAAAATTTTAATTTTGGGGTCAGTTAGTTTCATAACAGACATACTAACATATGCAATGCATTGATATCTCAATTGGGTATTTATCTTGACAGAATATAGAGTTTGAAAACCGGCAGTCATTTTGACCGCCCATGGTCGTTTTAGGTAGGAGTGAAATCCCGGTCGTTCCAGTGTCAAACGTCCAGTGTAGGAGAAGAGCTGCATTGACTCAGTTTGACCCGACCTGGCCGCCATCTTAACCTGCATGATTTGCGCTTGGACTCAGGATGGCGAGCCAGTGAAGCCAGTACAGAGCAGGCAGGCTGGGGGTGGAAACCAGCAGGAGGCAAAACAAGTGCATTCACTGCGTGTTTCGGGTGTGAACGACGGCTTGATGGATAACAAGAACACAAACACAACACCTTTCTCTCTCCGTTTTCCTGTCCTTCAAGCTACCCATGAAGGCCAGGCTGTTTTCTTTTCAATAGGTGCACTTATTACCAATGCAGCAGGCCCCCCCCCCACAGTGTGTATTTCCCAGCAGTGTGTGTGTGTGTGTGTGTGAGAGTGTGTTTGACCGTGCATACAACTGAATAAATACCAATAGAACATGTGTTTCATCACTGAAAATGAAACTGAAACTGATGGAGTCGCAAATTCACGTTTGCGGCGGCCTCACAGTACCGTCCATACAGTGTCTTTGTCCATGTATGCGTTTAAGTTTTGTCTTCGTTTGATGGCTGGGAGAGCTGGTGCTGGATCAGCTGAGACAGCTTGGTCTGCTACGTCCTGTGGGCCCAGGGGCCACGGCCCTGGCTGGAGCTGCGTCCGAGGAGGAAGCACTGAGGGTGGTCTGACAGGAGGTGGAAGCGGGGCAGGCTAAGCTAACTGCTAGCCGATCGGCTAGGAGAGCTTGGTCTGCTGCACCCTGTGGGCCCAGGGACCACGGCCCTGGCTGGAGCTGCGTCCGAGGAGGAAGCACTGAGGCTGGTCTGACAGGAGGTGGAAGCGGGGCAGGCTAAGCTAACTGCTAGCCGATCGGCTAGGAGAGCTTGGTCTGCTGCACCCTGTGGGCCCAGGGACCATGGCCTGGCTGGAGCTGCGTCCGAGGAGGAAGCACTGAGGGTGGTCTGACAGGAGGTTGAAGCGGGGCAGGCTAAGCTAACTGCTAGCCGATCGGCTAGGAGAGCTTGGTCTGCTGCACCCTGTGGGCCCAGGGGCCACGGCCCTGGCTGGAGCTGCGTCCGCGGAGGAAGCACTGAGGCTGGTCTGACAGGAGGTGGAAGCGGGGCAGGCTAAGCTACCTGCTAGCCCATGCAGACCGGCAGTTCCGACAGTCATCGTGGCTGGCCTGTTGTGTTTTTTAGTTTGGATATATGTGTTAGCATAGATACTGTATGTGTTAGTTAGTACGTGTGTTGTTGTAGTTTTTGGATACGTGTTTTTGTCTTTGTGTTGCCCTGCTGTGGGCTGGGGGGGGGGGAACGAGATTTCGTTTAATTTGAAAGTGAAGTGTTCCTGGTCACCAGTAAAGTGAAGGCCAGAAATAAGCAAGTTATTCAAATCTCAGACAGATGAAAGGCACAAGAACGTTTTTGTGCTCAAGATATGACTGTGGGTTGGTGCCGCAGAAATGCTAATTAATGTGCAGATTTAACGTTTCCCCGCGTAGGAGGCACGCAAACAAGCTAAAAGCTCTCAGAACTGGATCTGAGGGATGCGTTTTTCCACGTTAAAACATTTAAAAGGGCTGATGGCTCATGACCGCTTCTGCAGAACCGTCTCGGTATTTATAGCAACATGTTGGCTAAAAATAATATTCTACAAAAAGCCAAATGAAAACCTCCCCCCCCTTAGCATGAGTTACACTCCCCACCCCCCCACCCCCAAAAAGTGAAACATTTCTTCTCTCTTCGCAGGGGGGGATAATTCTGCAAAGCTCATCTCAGCCCTGCTCGTCCTTAAACAAGTGCTCGGGATTAGACAGGGAGAAGTGCCGCGCCAATTTAGGGACGACGTACTGCAGGTGTCTGCATATCAATTCCCCGCTTCAATTACACTTCAATCACTCACCCCTCCTCACCCCTCCCCTCCCACCCCCGTTTTTTCCCAGGGTTCTCTCTGGAGAGAGCTGCTTTAAATGAGCACAATGCCGGGAGTGACGGGGCTGGTAGACACCGGGCGGCATGTGAAGTGTACTTACACTCTGTAATGTGTTCAGACTGGAGCTGCGATGCTCCGCAAACTCCCCTGCTTTGACTGTGAGCATGTCACACTTATGTGATGGCTGCGCCATTATCTTCCTCCCTCTGGTGCCATCTCTCTCTCTCTCCCTCCCTCTCGCTCTCTCGCTCTCGCGTTTTCTCTCTCTCTCCCTCTCTCCCTCCATCTGTCTCCCTCTCGCTTTCTCTCTCTCGATTTCTCTCTCTCGCTCTCGCTTTCTCTCCCTCTCTCTCCCTCTCCCTTTCTCTCCCTCGCTTTCTCTCTCTCTCTCTCTCTCTCTTTCATTCGCTCTCGCGCTTTCTCTCTCTGTCCCTCTCCCGCGCTTTCTCTCTCTCCCTTTCTCTCTCTCCACCTCCCTCTCCTCTCTCTCTCTCTCTCTCTCTCTCTCCCTCTCTCTCTCTCCCTCTCGGTTTCTCTCTCTCTCTCGCTCTCCCTCGCTTTCTCTCTCTCTCTCTCTCTCTCTCTCTCTCTCTCTCTCTCTCTCTCTCTCTCTCTCTCTCTCCCTCCCCTCGCTTTCTCTCTCTCTCTCTCTCTCTCTCTCCTCTCTCTCTCTCTCTCTCTCTCTCTCTCTCTCTCTCTCTCTCTCTCTCTTTCACTCGCTCTCTCTCTCTTCCCTCCCTCTCTCTCTCTCTTTCACTCGCTCCCCGCGCTTTCTCTCTCTCTCCCCTCCCCCTCCCTCTCTCCCTCTCGCTTCCTCTCTCTCTCTCTCCCTCCCCCCTTTCCTCTCGCTCGTCTCTCTCTTTCACTCGCTCTCGCGCTTTCTCTCTCTGTCCCTCCCGCTCTCTCCCTCTCGCTTCCTCTCTCTCTCCCTCTCGCTTTCTGTCTCTCTCTCTCTCTCTCTCTCTCTCTCTCTCTCTCTCTCTCTCTCTCTCTCTCTCCCTCTCTCTCCCTCCCTCCCTCCCTCTCTCTCTCTCTCTCCCTCGCTCTCGCGCTTTCTCTCTGTCTCTCTCTCCCGCGCTTTCTCTCTCTCCCTCGCCCTCTCTCCGTCTCCCTGTCGCTCTCTCCCTCCCTATCTCTCGCACTCCGTCGCCCTTTCTCCGTCTCCCTCCCTCCCGCTCTCTCTTTCTCTCTCTATCCCTCTCTCCCGCGCTTTCTCTCTCTCTCCCTCCCTCTCTCTCCCTCTCGCTTTCTCTCTCTCGCACTCCCTCGCCCTCTCTCCGTCTCCCTCTCGCTCTCTCTCTCTCTCTCTCGCTCTCCCTCGCTTTCTCCCCCCCTCTCTCGCTCTGTGTGTGTGTGTGGGGGGGGGGAGAAAGGAAGAGAGCGGGGGAGAAACTCATAACGGATGTGTGCCGTCTGCAGAAGATAGCAGCAAACTTAACGCAGTGCTCCTCGGCGCTGGGAATCAATTGCGTCTCCAAAAGGTCAACGATAATTGCAAAACTCGCGGAGCCATGAAACAGTAATAAATGCTTACAGGGCGCAATGTAGATCACAGATACCGCTCATCAGATGAGGCTGGGCAATAAGCCAGCTTATCGCCCACTTCGCCTTGTGGATTTAGGGGTACGCTGTGTTTTCTTTCCACGGATAATATGTTCCTCACGTTCGCTTGTCTCGCGCTTGTTTCTCCGACCCGCAACACGGCACGGAGAGCCCAGCAGCCCGCCCACCCGCCGCTGCTGGCCCTGTTTGACTCCCATCCATGTGCGGTACAGACCCGGTACGGGGTTTTTTTCTTCTTCTCAATATTTATGAAATATGGATTTTTCGTTGCACCCCCTCCAGATATTTCCATTCATTCACTTTCTACTTTCACTTCCTTTCAACCCTTTTAGCGCCTGCTCTCATGTTCCGGCATAAATACAGAAAGCTCACATTCTGAGATTCTTCAGACTCTCTAGAAGGGTTGTTGTATAGCTTGTCCTTCATGTCGCTCGAGTTTTCCATTTCTTTAAGTTAGCTCTCGTTCTAATTATTTGTAAAAGACATTGGAATAGAATAGGACCACTAAACTAAGGTTGGTTACCTACCACCACCATCATCATCATCATCATCATCATCATCATCATCATCATCGACGGTCACTCGGGGTCGAGTATGACCGTCCTCCCTTTGAGTCCCTCTGGTCTTCAGGTGGGTGTAGAGGACGATCCTGGAGCCACATAACGGGAGGACGCCTGCACGTGACAGCTTTTTACGTGGAGTGGCTGATGCGCCTGCAGCCACCACCCGGTCCTTGGCAGGGGGTGGCCAGAGTCCAATAGCATGGAGAACAAGACGATTGGGGACCACCCTCTGTTGCAACCTTCACTGCCGTTGTGACCTGGAGACATCTTCCACCAGTTCCGCCGTTGAGGTTTTTGTTGGATCACGCTTCGTCTGGAACCCCCCACCCCCACCCCCTTGATCTACCCGCCTTGGGTGACCCTACCAGGAGTCAAGCTCCCGGCGGCATAGTTCTTGCGATCATTGGTAAGCGCAAGCTTCTCCACCACGGCAAGGCGGTGATCCAGGAGAAGTTACCAACCAGAACAGGCTGAACAAATAGAAACTTCCCAGCCATCTCATCTCATCTCATCTCACCTGACCTCATCTCATCTCACCTGACCTCATCTCATCTCATCTCATCTCATCTCACCTTACCTCGTCTCATCTCACCTCACCTCACCTCATCTCATCTCATCTCACCTGACCTCATCTCACCTGACCTCATCTCACCTGACCTCATCTCATCTCATCTCATCTCACCTTACCTCGTCTCATCTCACCTCACCTCACCTCATCTCACCTGACCTCATCTCATCTCACCTTACCTCGTCTCACATCACCTCACCTCACCTCACCTCACCTCATCTCATCTCATCTCATCTCACCTCATCTCATCTCATCTCATCTTCAGCCGCTTCTCCAGGACCAGGTTGCGGTGGCAGCAAACTAAGTAGGGCACTCCAGACGTCCCTCCCCCCAGCAACGCCCTCCAGCTCCTCCTGGGGGATCACAAGACGTTCCAGGGCCAGATTGTACATGTAGCCCCCCCCCCCCCAGGGAGTTCTGGGTCTACCCCGGGGTCTCCTCCCAGTTGGATGTGCCCAGAAAACCCCCAAAGGAAGTTCGCCCAGGAGGCATCCTAATCAGATGCCCGAACCACCTCAACTGGCTCCTTTCGACGCGAAGGAGCAGCGTCTCTACTCCGAGCTCCCTCCGGGTGTCTGAGTTCCTCACCCTGACGTCCCAGCCACATACATATAACATGGCTGTAGTCTTGTATCCGTGACGTCAGTGCTTTGGCTCGAGGTTCTATGAGAGTGTCCCTCAGTAACCACCCTTCTATCTATATGTGAAGCACGTTTTTAGGTAATCATAGAAAAGCAAATGACAAATTAGAATGCAAATCACAAGCAGGCGTGCTCGTGGCCGGGCAGCCGGTAAGGGTAATGTGTCCCACCACCGCAATTATTATTTCCTCCGGTTGCAGGTGGATGTGGGGGATATAGCATTAACCTCCACCCATTGTGACGTTCTCACAGAAAAGCTTGCAGCTGTCTCTGGGTGCATGGCAAGACGCCACGTGGAAGTCTACGTCCTCTCCAACCACCACCGGGGTCGCGGAATCTCGGGGAGTGAGGAGAACCGGGCATTGGACATGCGAGGTTTGCCTTGAAAAGGGAGACATTTATAAAAAGAGAGGAAGAAAGGCGCTGGGCCATTCATCAAGTGGGGAAAAAAAGACGGAGGTAGGAAGGAGTCCCAATTTAATTTTCCCCATGTTTCCAATCACTGGAGTTGTCATAGTGCTTCAGGGAGGTGTGAACCATCCGCTGCCGCTCAAATCCCTCCATCCCTCGGCTCCACAACACTTCTGAGTCCAAATCTCTCGCTCTTACTTTCTCCTGCTGACTTCATCCCCCACCAACCCCGACATCAGACACACACACGCACACGCACACGCACGCACACGCACACACCCGTCATGCTACTCCGCGCTGTCCTTCTCGGGGCGGATGTGCGCTGAGGCACCCGCACTCTACTGCACGGCACAGCGCGAGAGAGCGTCTCAGCTCCCGTTAGCGCGCGGTACAGCTGGTTGGGTCGCCGCGTTACTGGTTTCTCGTGCAGAACCGAGCACGACGCTGCAAAATGCGACAAAACCTGAGCGATTGTTGCTAACTGAGGAGTCAACGCATCCACCCAGCCGCTATCCATCCACTATACATCCATCCATCCATCCACTATCCATCCACTATCCATCCATCCATCCACTATCCATCCATCATCCATCCACTATCCATCCACTATCCATCCACTATCCATCCACTATCCATCCATCCATCCATCCATCCACTATCCATCCACTATACATCCATCCATCCACTATACATCCATCCATCCACTATCCATCTATCCATCCATCCATCCATCCATCCATCCATCCATCCATCCATCCATCCATCCACTATCCATCCACTATCCATCCATCCATCCATCCACTATCCAAACCGCATTAGCTGCTGAAGATCGCGGGGATGCTGGAGCCTATCCCAGCAGTCATTGGTTAGCATGTGGGGAGACACCCTGGAAAGGTCGCAAGTCCATCACACCCCCCCCCAGTCCATCACAGGTCTGCCCCCCCCACACACACACACACGTACACACACATACACACACCTAGGGACAATTTAGTACGGCTGGTTCACCTGACCTACATGTCTTTGGACTGTGGGAGGAAACCGGAGCACCAGGAGGAAACCCACGCAGACACGGGGAGAACATGCAAACTCCACACAGAGGACGACCCGGGACGACCCCCAAGGTTGGACTACCCCGGGGTTCGAACCCCGGGGTAGTGAGGTGACCGTGCTAACCACTACGCAACCGTGCCGCCCCCAGTCAACGCATACGAGTGTAAATTGTGTTTTCGTTTAGTCCTTGTACAGTATATGTTTACCGAAAAGGACTTTATTTATCCGTTGCCATGCCTCTTGTTGTGTGTGTGTGTGTGTGTGTGTGTGTGTGTGTGTGTGTGTGTGTGTGTGCGTGTGTGCGCGCGCGTGTGTGTGTGTGCGTGCGTGCGGGTTAATGCGCGTTAACAAGTGGGTGTCTGCCCGTGTGTATTTGCAGAGCATTTGTTTGGCTGCCTCTGTGTGTGCACTCGGGTGTGACGCTGCGGCTTACGTAAGTGTGTGAGTGTGTGTGTGCGTGTGTGCGTGTGTGTGTCTGTGTGTGTGTGGTCCTAAACTAGGTGCGCGTCCACCTTGCTACTCCCCGTGGAAAGGTTTGACCGATTGGTGCAGACATCTCTTCGAATGACGCACTAACGAGCGCCGTCGCCTCCTCGAACCCGAGGCTTGCGACCGGTCCTCTGAACCTGTCCTGACCCAGTCCTGAACCTGTCCTGAACTTGCCCTGACCCAGTCCTGAACCTGTCCTGAACTTGCCCTGACCCAGTCCTGAACCTGTCCTGAACCTGCCCTGACCCAGTCCTGAACCTGTCCTGAACTTGCCCTGACCCAGTCCTGACCCAGTCCTGAACCTGCCCTGAACCTGTTCTGAACTTGCCCTGAACCTGTCCTGACCCAGTCCTGAACCTGCCCTGAACCTGTCCTGACCCAGTCCTGAACCTGTGCTGTGTGTTTGCAAGGAGCTGGTCTCATCTACCGCCACGCGAGCAGGCAACTTCCTGTCAGTTAGAGGGTGTGGTGTTGCTCTCAGCTATTTATTTATTTATTTATTCTAGTCAGATGCAACAACCACTTCCGTCGTTGGGAATGGGGGTTGCGCTGCAAAACCTCCCTAAAAAAAAGTTGATTGCTCAAGAGTGAAAGGCACACTTCCTTATCCATCCTGGCTTCACCACGCTCCAACCCCCCACCCCCACGTGCCCCCCCCCGTGTCTTTTGGATGTAATCCATCTTCTGTGCTGAGTGTGCACTAATGTGACAACTCCTCCCGCTCCCATGTATCTTGCCCTTGGCAGTCTCTGACAAACCAAGCGCACCTCACAGGGATCCTGTCCGTGACACGCCGGGCCCGTTGTGGCCAAATGTGGCCCTCGGTTTCAGTGGAGGCTGCACCGGCAACGCCGCCATGACATTTCCATCACCGTCACGTGACAGATTTAGCTGCACGGGCCCTGAAGGGACCAGTAGGAGTCTCGTTACTGACGTAATTAGAGCTGAACTGTAAAGGTGTTGCTTTAAGTTTATCTACTCAGGTTGTGCTGTTGTGTCCATCTCCCACCTTCTCTCTCTCTCTCTCTCTCTCTCTCTCTCTCTCTCTCTCTCTCTCTCTCTCTCTCTGCGTGTCTTGCTCGCTCTCCCCCCCGCCTTGCTCGCTCTCTCCCTCCCTCTCTCTGTCTTGCTCGCTCTCTCCCTCCCTCTCTCTCTGTCTTCCTTGCTCTCCCCTCATCTTGCTCGCTCTCTCCCTCCCTCTCTCTCTGTCTTACTCGCTCTCCCCTCATCTTGCTCGCTCTCCCCCTCCCTCTCTCTCTGTCTTACTCGCTCTCCCCTCATCTTGCTCGCTCTCCCCCTCCCTCTCTCTCTGTCTTACTCGCTCTCCCCTCATCTTGCTCGCTCTCCCCCTCCCTCTCTCTCTGTCTTACTCGCTCTCCCCTCATCTTGCTCGCTCTCCCCCTCCCTCTCTCTCTGTCTTGCTCGCTCTCCCCTCATCTTGCTCGCTCTCTCCCTCCCTCTCTCTCTGTCTTACTCGCTCTCCCCTCATCTTGCTCGCTCTCTCCCTCCCTCTCTCTCTGTCTTACTTGCTCTCCCCTCATCTTGCTCGCTCTCTCCCTCCCTCTCTCTCTGTCTTTCTGGCTCTCCCCTCATCTTGCTCGCTCTCTCCCTCCTCCTCTCTCTGTCTTGGCTCGCTCATTCTGTCCCTCTCTCTGTCTTGTTCGCTATCTCCCTCCTTCTCCCTCCGTCTTGCTCTCTCCCTCCGTCTTGCTCTCTCGCTCCCTCTCTCTCTGTCTTGCTCGCTGTCTTCCTCCATCTTGCTCTCTCTCTCTCAGCAGAATCTTCTACTAGGCGGTGGCATCTATAAATCAGACAAGGAGAAGTTGAGCAATGTCCTGCTACTAGAAGTTCTCCACAGATTAAACTCTGCCAAAATACAGAGGGCTAGGAAGGGGTTGGCGTGGCCATGACACAGGTCGATCCCCATCCAGACTAAACCAGATCTGTGTTATATGGACTCGTCTGCACACATCCACTGTTTGACCTCCTGATTTACAGCCAGGCGTCGATAATGCTGGGATGGAGTTTGCGAGCCAGTTCCAAGGCAAGGCTGTAAGAGTTGTTATTGGAGATATGTCAGAAGAGCCGAGGAGAGAGAAAAATAACACTTACTTTTCTGCTCAGTTTCACTTCAGATGAAACCGTTTCCCGGTCACGTATTTTCCCCGAGAGGCAAACGCTGCAGTCTGAAGAGTGTGGAATCAGGAAAGGGTCAAATTTGACATTGATTGTTTGTGAAAATTGCAAATGACGGGCAGAAGAATGATTTTGATTTGCAACTCATCCGTTGCATGGTCTCACACAGGTCGGGAAAAAAGTTGAACCTTTTCAATCTTTTCAAACTTGCATCATGGAGAAGAGGAGAACATCGTGGAGAGTTTTTCAACAAGTCCTCCAACCCATACGACCTCATAGGTCGTTTGTTCTCTAATACGACCCACAGGAGCGTTGTCTAAATTAGCGCCCCCTACCGGTGGCAGGAGATGTGCCACAGATACGTTTCGCCTCTGTGCATTGTGGGTTTTTAAAACAATGTGAGAACAATAGAATATGTAGCCAGTGCGTTTTTGTGTTGTTTCGTCATCTAGTATAGTGACTGAGATTGCTATTGGAAATATGTGTACCTATGAATAACGTTATAAGAGCTAACTTAACGTTAGCCACAAGTTAGCTAGTCAGCTAGCGTGGACATTATAACCGCTATGTGACATTAAACTTTGCTTTTATTAATATTCCTTCTCGCCATAGCTTATGGAAGGAGACCGCTTCCTGTTACAGGGAAAGCAAAGTATTATAATTACGGAGGAAGTAGCTTAAAACATAACTACAGGTCGTAATAAGCTGCCTGTACAAACGACCTATGGGGTCGTTTTTTTTGTTTTTTTCTAGTGGAGGACAGTCTCATTCAAACATATAAAGATGACAATCTCAGTTTAAAGTCACTTCCTACGCAGGAGACGCTTGTTCTCAGCCAGAGGCGATAGTGGCACCTCGGGAAAGTTCAACTAAATTACCTGGAGCCTTGTTAGGTGCCCATGAACGCTGGCTGGTACACAGAACAGGCCTACCAGACAAGATATTGTAGCGAAATCGGGGGACAGTCCGGGAACCGCCACAGCCGGGACGCGAACCCGTGTTTCCCACACCACAAGCGACAACGTTAACCAGTCGACTAAAGGGTCCGACCTTTCAGTCAAGGACCAACGTGTCTACTTATCCATGCACGTTACAATATGCAGCAATGGTTGATGCAAAACCAACACCCAAATCTAACACATGCCAAGTTCCCTGTTTAGCAACACGGGTGAATTTTAAGAATCAATCACATCGGGCGTCCGGGTAGCGTGGCGGTCTATTCCGAACCCCCCCTGTTACCCCCGGTGGGGTCGGGCGTCCCTACGGACACAATCGACTCTGTGCATAACTGTAGTCCACTGACTTCCGGTTTCCACTGCAGCGGTCATACCAGTTTCCTGTTTGTTGGCATGTAATGGCATATTTTTCGCGATGCCTGCAAGATTTAACATGGATCAATGTCAACGACATGCACACAACTGTCGACACACTGTCACCTGCACCTACCAGCAAACGGGTGAAACGTTTCAAGTTGTACATATCCACTTACGTCCTCACTTCCGTCTGTCCATTCATCTTCATAATTGTGGACGCAACTCGATATGTACAACTTTAAACTTTTCACCCGTTTGCTGGTAGGTGCAGGTGACAGTTTGTCCACAGTTGTGTGCGTGTCGTTGACATTGATCCATGCTAAATCTTGCAGTCATTGTAAAAACTATGCCAGCAAACAGGAAACTGGTATGACCGCTGCAGTAGAATCCGGAAGTCAGTGGACTACAGTTATGCACAGAGTTGATTGGCCGTGTCTGCGGGTGGGAAGCCGGATGTGGGTTTTTTTTTCCTGGTCACCGCACTAGCGCCTCCTCTGGCCGGTCGGGGCGCCTCTTCGGGGGGGGGGGACTGGGGGCAATAGCGTGATCCTCCCACGCACTACGTCCCCCTGGTGAAACTCCTCACTGTCAGGTGAAAAGAAGCGCCTGGCGACTTCCACGTGTATGGGAGGAGGCATGTGGTAGTCTGCAGCCCTCCCCGGATCGGCAGAGGGGGCGGAGCAGCGACCAGGACGGCTTGGAAAAGTGGGGTCATTGGCCGGGTACAATTTGGGGGGGACAACTGATCACACCAGGGCCTCAATAGTGCAGCGGTAACCACTCCAGGTTTCTGACACCCTCCATCCTGTATCAGTACGACTCCTCAGAGCCGGCCAACCCCCCATCCAACCATCTCCCTCAGCTAAAACACTCTGCAGAATGGAGACCAGAACATCTCGCCTCCGCAGCAACACTTACCCTGCAGCAATCTGCACCCTGAACGCTTCACTGGCTGTACACGTGTGGTCTCATTGAGCACATGCACGTTAACTTGTCACTTTAAAGGCGCGCGCCATATGGTTGCATTAACTGTAACAGCGTTGTTACCCTGGACACTCCTTGTGTGCATTGCATGGTTATGTGTGTACTGTTGTTATCTATGAGCACACAGAAACAACTTCCAAATCACCAGTGAAGTGGAAACGGCGATAAATAAATGATTGAATCTTGAATCTATCCTTGCATAGCGAGGTTGCCTGAATGTGTTTCGAGTGACTTGTTGGTGCCAGGAAACCCATTTGGCTCGCCGAAGACTTAGAGTAGGTTCAGAAGCATTGTCAGTTTCATCACGTTAACGGTTTTTTTGCAGCAACACATTTTGA
>JAJHIY020000559.1:17500-30613 GCA_022114975.2 Lampris megalopsis
AGAAACATAGTACAACAAAGAAACACACAACAACAAAGAAACATAGTACAACAAAGAAACATTGTACAACAAAGAAACACACAACAACAAAGAAACATAGTACAACAAAGAAACATTGTACAACAAAGAAACACACCACAACAAAGAAACATAGTACAACAAAGAAACATAGTACAACAAAGAAACATTGTACAACAAAGAAACACACCACAACAAAGAAACATAGTACAACAGAGAAACACACCACAACAAAGAAACATTGTACAACAAAGAAACACACCACAACAAAGAAACATAGTACAACAAAGAAACATTGTACAACAAAGAAACACACCACAACAAAGAAACATAGTACAACAAAGAAACATAGTACAACAAAGAAACATAGTACAACAAAGAAACACAATACAACAAAGAAACATAGTACAACAAAGAAACATAGTACAACAAAGAAATATAGTATCACAAAGAAAAATAATACAAAAGAACATACTGTCATCTAATATGGCAGCAACAATGTGTGTCAGGTGACTGTCACTCACTGTCCCTCACTTTATGGCAGGCAGCAACATAGACTGCTGCTAACTGTCACTCACTGTCCCTCACTTTATGGCAGGCAGCAACATAAACTGTTGCTAACTTACAGCTCTCGCTCGCTCTCTCTCTCTCTCTCTCTCTCACTCATACACACACACACACACAGGACAGGTAGACACACGGATGCTACACGTGTCCACGTGCTAATGCAGTGGTGGGAAGGGTTAAAACACGTCGGGGGAAACCTCGTTTCATTCATTTAGCCTCAAGGTCTTGCTGCTTCAAATCCTGTCAAGGTTTCAACACCGTTTTAACGTTAAAATGAGTCGCTCCTCTCGGCAGAATCAACCGGAAGTCCTTGCAAGTAATTTGTGGGATGGGATCACTGGACCTAAAATACACTGGCTAATCCTGCAAGACAAGCTGACAGACACACACACACCCACACACACACACACACACACATCGGGGGGCTAATAGCTCACCGTTAATAACTAGTTCTGTGTGTACAGCCGTGGCCTTGCAATCTAATTATTTTTTAATAGTTTAGTTTTGTCACAGCTGTCTGGTAAAGGTTAGCCTTTAATACATAAATGATGGATGGAGGCCTATCTCTGGCTATCTGTAACTCTCTCTCTCTCTCTCTCTGATCTCTCTGCCTTCTCTCTCTCCCTACCTTCTCTCTCTCTACCTTCTTCTTCTTCTCTCTACCTTCTCTTTCTCCCTACCTTCTCTCTCTCTCTCTCTACCTTCTTCTTCTCTCTCTACCTTCTCTCTCTCCCTACCTTCTTCTTCTTCTCTCTCTCCCTACCTTCTTTCTCTCTCTACCTTCTTCTTCTTCTCTCTCTACCTTCTCTCTCCCTACCTTCTTCTTCTTCTCTCTCTACCTTCTCTCTCTCTACCCTCTTCTTCTTCTCTCCCTCCCTACCTTCTCTCTCTCTACCCTCTTCTTCTTCTTCTCTCTCCCTACCTTCTTTCTCTCTCTACCTTCTTCTTATTCTCTCTACCTTCTCTCTCTCCCTACCTTCTTTCTCTCTCTACCTTCTTCAATCACGCTCTCTCTATCTTCTCGCTCTCTATCTCTACCTTCGCTCTCTCTCCCTTCTCTCACTCGCTACCTCCTCTACCTTGTCTCTCTACCTTCTATCGCTCACTCTACCTTCTCGCGCTCTCTATCTTCTCGCTCTCTACCTTCTTCTCTCTCGCTACCTTCTCTTGCTCTGCCTTCTCTCTCTCCCTCTACCTTCTTCTCTCTATATACCTTCTCTCGCTCTACCTTCCCTCACTCTTTACCTTCTCGCTCTCTCTACCTTCTCTATACCTTCTCGCTCTCTCTCCCTTCCTGCTCTCTCTCTACATTCTTGTTCTCTCTTACCTTCTTCTCTCTCTCTTTCTACCTTCTTGTTCTCTCTCTACCTTCTTCTCTCTCTCTCTACCTTCTCTCATGCTCTACCTTCTCGCTGTCTCTTGCTACCTTCTTTTCTCTATCGCTATACCATCTCTCTCCCTACCTTCTTTCTCTCTCTACCTTCTTCAATCACGCTCTCTCTACCTTCTCGCTCTCTATCTGTACCCTCTCTCTCTACCTTCTTCAATCATGCTCTCTCTACCTTCTCGCTCTCTATCTCTACCCTCTCTCTCTATCCCTTCTCGCCCTCTCTCCCTTTTCTCGCTCGCTACCTTCTCTCTACCTTCTCGCGCTCTCTACCCTCTCGCTCTCTATCTTCTCGGTCTCTACCTTCTTCTCTCTATATACCTTCTCTCGCTCTGCCTTCTCTCACTCTCTACCTTCTCACTCCCTCTACCTTCTTCTCTCTATATATCTTCTCTCGCTCTACCTTCCCTCTCTTTACCTTCTCGCTCTCTCTACCTTCTCTCTCTACCTTCTTGCGCTCTCTCCCTTCCTGCTCTCTCTCTACATTCTTGTTCTCTCTACCTTCTTCTCTCTCTCTCTATACCTTCTCTCACTCTCTACCTTCTCACTCTCTCCCTTCCTGCTCTCTCTCTACCTTCTTGTTCTCTCTCCACCTTCTTCTCTCTCTATACCTTCTCTCGCTCTCTACCTTCTTCAATCACGCTCTCTCTACCTTCTTCTCTCTCTATCCCTTCTCGCTCTCTCTCCCTTCTCTCGCTCGCTACCTTCTCTCTACCTTCTATCGCTCTCTCTACCTTCTCGCGCTCTCTACCCTCTCGCTCTCTCTCTATCTTCTCGCTCTCTACCTTCTTCTCTCTATATACCTTCTCTCGCTCTACCTTCTCTCACTCTCTACCTTCTCTCTATATATCTTATCTCGCTCGCTACCTTCTCACTACCTTCTATCGCTCTCTCTACCCTCTCGCTCTCTCTCTATCTTCTCGCTCTCTACCTTCTTCTCTCTCTATACCTTCTCTCGCTCTACCTTCCCTCTCTTTACCTTCTCGCTCTCTCTCCCTTCCTGCTCTCTCTCTACCTTCTTGTTCTCTCTCCACCTTCTTCTCTCTCTATACCTTCTCTCTATACCTTCTCTCGCTCTCTACCTTCTTCAATCACGCTCTCTCTACCTTCTCGCTCTCTCTCTACCTTCTTCTCTCTCTCTACACCTTCTCTTGCTCTACCTTCTCTCACGCTCTACCTTCTCACTCTCTCTTGCTATCTTCTTCTCTCTATCGCTATACCCTCTCTCTCTCCACCTTCTTCTCTCGCTCTCTTGCTCCCTCTGTCTCTACCTTCTCTCTCTCTACCTTATTCTCTTGCTCTCGCTGTCTCGCTCTCTCTCTCGCTCTCTACCTTCTCTCTCTCTCTTATCGCAGCAGTAGCTCTGCAGATAGAGGACATTTCTTTAAAAATCTCTCTGTGGAGCGACAGCAAACTAGTTCTAGGAGGAGAAAAGAAAGAGAAAACGTGTCATTACCTCAGAGGTAAAAACACAAGAAGGAATACACACTATATGCTCCAAGGGGAAGGGGGCTTCATACCTTAATGGCCCTTTTTCTTCAGTAATCCAGCCATTTCTCCATCACAGGGCCGGCAGCGACCATCTTGGTAATGAGACGGCTGCTAAGTCAGACATGAAATGGCACTGCAGCTTTTATTCCTTCATTCATTCATTTATTTATTTATTTTTGTTCTTCAGTATATTCTACCCCCAAGTGGAGAACTCACTAACAGTCAGCAGCTCTGGCTCTTCATCATCGCACCAATCTCAGCGTCCATCTTAATGACCGCGGGTAGTCCAGACCTCCTACGTCGTTTTAATCCTTTGAGAGCGAGCACATGTAAAACAGGCCGCAGCACTACTTAAGATACTCTTATGTTGGCACTTCTTTGTACTAGGGGTACAGAACAGATGGCAGAGATGGGAGAGGGAGAGGGAGAGAGAGAGAGAGAGAGATAGAGAGAGAGAGAGAGAGAGAGAGCGGACAACGTGCCGTAACGGCTCTGAGTAAGTTTCAAACCCGTGCGGTTCTGCAAACGCAATGCAATAATATTTAATAATGAGACGCTACAGCTGGTAAGTAAAAGAGTTTGGAAATTGTTGTGTACTCGCTCCACCGGGACGGTCACAGAGCATGGTCAGGTGTACTGCTGAGTCCCGTTCGAAGTCCAAGGTCGGAATTTCCCCCTTTGGAATTTACAATTTCTGACCTGCAAGCCTTCCGGGTGCACAACACCAAACGTAAACAAAACACATGGCTGACGGTGACAAGCTGGTGTTTTTCTGGCAAGTGTGCGGACAGTTGGGCCGTCAGCAGTGCAGCCTCCTTGCATATACAAAGGAAACAGAGGAACAACTTTTGTGCAGAGATTGTTCACCGTAACGGCTACTTAATAACACTGGAAACGTATTTCCACATCAGTTTACATGCAGAACAGATTTTGATCCATCCCCCATGAAGTCGGGGGGGATGGATTCGCCCCGACTTCACAAGTAGGAACTCCGACTTTGAGCGGTGCTCCATTGTGCTTTTCCCAGTAGGAGGGCGGAAAACCTCGATTTGCGAGTTGTCTGGAACGCAGCATCAAACTACCCCGGCCCGGGGCAGGTACTACAAGAAGGGGCAGTCGAAAAGGTCACTAAACTACCCGGCGGCTCACATTTGTACCCGCTATCGGAGAAGCCACAATTAACTTTACAGTTACTTCATTTCCTCTCATAAGCCATTGCAGAAGTAATCCCCTGGGAAGAGGGCGAGGGGGGGGAGAGCACAGGGAGCGAGGGAAGCTGGCCGTCCCCCCCGGCGAGACATTCTCTCCGCAGCCAGTCGACCGGGCGCTTTGGGAAAATGGCTGCTATCATTTTGCGAGCGCTGGCTAGTGGAACAAGGTCAGTCCATTAGCTTCAGCTGAGCGCGCCTGCCTGCCCCACGCTAAGCGAGCGCAGTGCTCCATGGTGCAGGGGCCGAGGGAGCGGGAGACAAACGGACGGAGGCCGAGTGACGGAGGGCCACGGAGAGAATGAAACAGAGAGTAAAGAGGTTAACAGAGACGGAGAAGCTGAAAAATAAAACTTTATTTAAAGACGGGACGATGGGCAGAGAGGGGAAGAGAGAAAGGTAAAGCCAGGGTGGGAGACGCAGACTAGATTCGTGTCGATGTGGTGGATGAGGAGTTGCTGTGTGAGTGGAGTCAGGAGGATGGGGTTACCCACCCGGTGCTTATCCGCGGCATAGCTCCGTCGGGCAGGTGAGCCGTTTCTCCACAACGCTCTTCTTCCTGCTCACGTTCACAGCGGCCCTGTTACTGCTCTGCCAGAACACTCAGGGCCAGATCTACTAAGACTACGTGTAGACCGCCTGGTACAAGAGGCCCATTTCCAATTTTTCACTCCCACGTGGCCCAGATTGGGGACGTATTGTGACCAGGTAAGCAGGGACCCCACATGGAACACACTTTCAGATCTGATTTCAACCCCGGTCACATGTGGGGATGAATCGGGCGGGAATCTAAGATCTAGCAAAGCCATGCTCGTGTCAGCACGGAGGTCACGTTTGTCAGGGTTAATGCGAACCGGGCATCATTCAACTTGTGACCCCCACCCCTCACACTTTCGCCGCATTTCAAATGACGCGATGTTCGTGCGCCGTTGTTTACGTCCACATCGGCGAACAAATTCTGGTGACGGCCCGTGCATGGGGATTGGTTCAAGCGCAAAGCAAAGAGTTGTGGTGTGAGCACGGGGATTGGATATGGGTGACTTTATAGGGGGGGGGGGGACGCAACCGGGCAAGAGACCTCCGGTGTAAACTTAGCCTGAAAGAAGCACAAGTTAGCACAAGTCTCCCAACAAGTTCCTCCAGTGGGGGGGGCGGCCCGTTTAGTGCAGCACCTACTAAAACTGAAAACCAGACAGACTTATCATCGGAAAGTTACGACGCTACTTAGCGACATGAATACTTATGAGCTCCTGAGACGAGATCCAGGCAGTGGTTACGAGGAGAAAGGTGACAGATTGTCTGAAGCTGTTCAACCAGGACAATGCTACTGACAGAATTCTGCACCACCGATTATACCCAGGGGAAGCTACACCTAGTCTGTGTGGGTTACCTGAGCTACATCAACAGGATGTGCCAGTGGGGCCTATTGTTAGTTTAATTAATTCAGTGACCTATAACAGCGTCTCTAAGTTTCTGGCGTCTATTCTTAACCCATTGGTAGGCAGTAATGAACATCGCTTTCAGAACACTGTGGACTTGTGGGTAAGGTGACAGACGTCATTATGTGGGCGGGTGAAACAATGGTCTCTCCGTGGAGACTCCTGCCTGATGTAGTCTGTCAAAAAACACCCTCTTCCTCACCTCTCTTCCACACTCCCCCTTACTTTGGACAGTTGACCCCAAGTATTTAATCTCATCCACCTTCGTCATCTCTACACCCTTGCATCCTCATTATTCCGCTGCCCCCCCCTCTCGTTCACCCATAGGTGTTTTGTCTTGCTCCTACTGACTTTCGCTCCCCTTCTCACCGGTGTATACCTCCACCTCTCCAGGCTCTCCTCCACCCGCACCCTACTCTCTCTACGGATCACAATGTCATCCGCCAACATCATAGTCCACGCAGACTCCTGCCTGATCTTGTCCGTCAACCTGTCCATCACCATTGCAAACAAGAAAGGGCTCAGAGCCGATCGTTGATGTAATCCCACCTCCACCTTCAACCCATCTGTAACTCCAACCGCACACCTCACCACTGTCACACTGCCCTCATACATATCCTGCACCACTCCTACATACTTCTCTGCTACTCCCGACTTCCTCATACAATACCACACCTCCTCTCTCGGCACCGTCATATGCTTTCTCTAAATCTACAAAGACACAATGCACCTCCTTCTGGCCTCCTCTATACTTCTCCATCAACATACTCAAAGCAAACATCACATCTGTGGTGCTCTTTCATGGCAGGAAACCATACTGCTGCTCGCTGATCGTCACCTCTCCTCCTCTTAACCTAGCTTCTATTACTCTTTCCCATACCTTCATGCTGTGGCTGATCAACTTTATACCTCTGTAGTTGTTACAGTTCTGCACATCGCCCTTGTTCTTGAGAATCGGTACCAGTATGCTTCTTCTCCACTCCTCAGGCCTCCTCTCACTTTCCAAGATTGTGTTAAACAATCTAGTTAAAAACTCCACTGCCATCTCTCCTAAACACCTCCATGCCTCCACAGGTATGTCATCAGGACCAACTACCTCCCCACTCTTCCTCCTCTTCCTAGCTGCCCTCACTTCCTCCTTGCTAATCCACTGCACTTCCTGATTCACTATCCCCACATCATCCAACCCTCTCTCTCTCAATTTCAAAGTACTCCTTCTACCTTCTCAACACACCCTCCTCCTCCTCCTCCTCCTCCTCCTCCTAATTGTAGGGTTTGGGGCTGGAGGGAAGGGAATATTGAAAGTTCTTGTCCCCACGGAGATATATTAACAAACATGGAGTATGTGTGTGTGTGTGTGTGTGTGTGTGTGTGTAGATGGATGAGTGAAGGTATGTGTGGTTGTAAGCACAGAAGCCGGTGAAAGAGAAGACGTGATGGAAACGGGCTGTGTTACAGGTGTGGTAGCAGGCGGGGAGGCTGTGAGGTGGAGGGTGTAAGGAAGAAAGGAATGAAGGAAGGAAGGTGAGAGAAGATGACAGGAGGAATAGGGAGGGGGAAAAAGGAGAGGAAACAGGAGAATGACAGAGAGAGGTGGGGAGGGGGGGTGGTGGTGAGTTGGAGAGAGAGAATGGAGGAGAGGAAGGGAAATGAGACCGGCCGTGACACTATGGACACCGCCCAGCAGGTCCTCGCTCTACTTCCAACACACTGTACATGCTTCGGTGTCAACGGGACTTTTTCCAAGGATTTTACCTTAAAACAAGATCCCTTTAAGTCACGTATTCCCAGCAGATAATCTTGCAACATATTTAAAGAAGAAGAAGAAGAAGAAGAAGAAGAAGAAGAAGAAGAAGAAGAAGAAGAAGAAGAAGAAGAAGAAGAAGAAGGAGAAGCCTGCAACATACTGGGTTAAATAAAGGTAGTGCCTGAAAGCAAGGCGAGTGAAGGAGAGGTTGAAAAACAGGCCAAGGCAGGGAGGCTGGTAAGGACGGAGGCCAAGAGGGATGGAGGGATATACATCACATGAGTAATGGACAGGGGGAGGTTTTAGTCCACTGGACATGGCTGGACTCGCATCCTTGTCAAAATTCATCGTCTGGTTTCGCTACTTCAGTAGATTTTTTGGAGTAGGAGCTCTGGATCATCAATGGGTATGTGCCAGGGCGAATATGTGTGTGCGTGTGTGTGTGTGTAGCGAATTCAGGGGGCAGCAGGGACGTGAACCCGGGTCTCCCACACCGCGGGCGACCACGTTAACCAGTCGACTAAAGGGTCCGACCCGTTAGCCAAGGACTACTGAGTCTATTTATCCATGCACGTTACTATATATATATGTGTATGTGTGTATGTATACACACATATATACATATATATGTATATGTATGTATGTGTGTGTATATATATACATATACACACAAACACACACACACACACACTTTTGCTCCAGAGCGTTGAGGGAGTTCGGCCGCTGACAGATGAGTCCGGTGGCTTCTGGCCTTCATGAAACGCATCACTTGTGCGTGCATGACATGTGTGTGTGTCTGCTTGTGTCTGAGCATGCATGCGCGCGTGCATGTGCACGCTCGACAACTCCCTTACAGAAATGTACAGTGCAAGTCGATCATAACTGCTGAGGATTCTATTAGAGACTAGTCCTGTATGTGTGTGTGTGTGGGTGGGGCGGGGGGCGGGGGGGGTACATGAGTGTGTATGCATTCAGATGGGATTCCAGAGAGACAGAAAACGAGAGAGCAATAGGGAAGGAGTGTCACTGGCTGTCTGGGATACAGGCGCTACTGTACTGACATACCCACACAGTGACAGCAAGGAGAATGTTGGTACCATTTTAAACGGATGCTCTGCGTAGCATTAGTTAAAGGCAGATTAAAGCATGATCCAGACTTGGATCAGCGGGCTATAAGAAGCAGAGTGCTCACTGCAGAGTAAAGCCCGGACTCAACTGACATCTACAAATCAAAACAACACGCCCCATACAGGCCCAGCCAGCTGATCAGGAACCAGGAACATGTAGCTGTCATTTCGTTCCATGCACCCGCACAGATGAAACGACACGAAATGTCGTTTCCCCCCAGCCCACAGCCGTGCAACACAAAGACGACAACACACATCCAAACCACAACAAAACATATACTATATCCAAACTACAAAATAAGAAAAAAAAAATATCACTGTCCAAGAGGGCGAACACCAGGAGGACTATGGGAATTGCCAGTCTGCATGGGCTAGCGGTTAGCTTAGCCTGTCCCGCTTCCACATCCTGTCAGACCGCCCCCCGGGGTTTCCTCCTCGTGCGTAGCTCCAGGCAGAGCCCTGGTCCCTGGGCCCACCAGATGCAGCAGACCAGGCTCCCCCAGCCGATCCGACGCCAGCTCTCGGAGCCAGGCACTATCGACCCACCTGCGGGCTGCATCCTGACCACCTCCCCTGCCTCCCAAAACACTGTTCGCTTTACTGTACTCAAAACGACTCCAGTATCTTGCTCTCTGTCAACATACTTGCGGGATTCATTACATAGTTATAAATCCTAAGGGCAGGTGTACGTTTGAGGTTAGGAAGACAATCCTGGGTGTCAAAGATGAATTTAATCAGTGCAGCAGCAGTGGCAGCAGGGCTCATTCCAACCCAGCTCATCTCAAACTGGCTCAGCGGTGTGGAGGAGGAAGGCTGGGTAACAGATTGGGTGTTTGTTGTTGTTGTTCAAGAGAGAAAGAGAGCGAGAGAGTGAGGAAGGAGTGGAGAGGGAGAGGGAGAAAGAGAGAGAGAGAGAGAGAGACAGAGCAAGAGAGAGAGAGTGAAGGAAGGAGTGGCGAGAGAGAGCGAGTGGCCGAGAGAGAGAGAGTGAGACAGAGAGAGAGAGCAATAGAGAGAGAGAAAGAGAGCAAGAGAGTGAGAGAGAGCGACACAAAGAGAGAGACAGAGGGTGAAGGAATGAGTAGAGAGAGAGAATTTGAATTTGAGAGAGCGAGAGAGAGAGTCAGTGAGAGAGAGAGGGAGAGAGAGTGAGAGAGAGAGACAGTGAGAGAGAGAGTGAGAGAGAGTGAGAGAGAAGGAAGAATTGAAGAGAGAGAGAGGAGAGAGAGCGAGAGAGAGAGAAAGCGAGAGTGAGGGAAGGATTGAAGAGAGAGAGAGGAGAGAGAGCGAGGGAGAGAGAAAGCGAGAGAGAGAGGAGAGAGAGCGAGAGTGAAGGAAGGATTGAAGAGAGAGAGAGAGGAGAGAGAGCGAGAGTGAAGGAAGGATGGAGGGGGAGAGAGGAGAGAAAGCGAGAGTGAAGGAAGGATTGAAGAGTGAGAGAGACAGAGGGTAAAGGAATGAGTGGAGAGAGAGAGAATTTGAATTTGAGAGAGCGAGAGAGAAAGGGAGCGATAGCAGAGTCCTCCATCGATTGTGAACTAGTCAGTCAGCAAATGAATAAAATAATCAAATGCAAACACATATATATATATACATGCACACACACACACACACAGACACAGACTCCACGTTATCGGGGCAGGTGTCCTGCTGTTTGTCAAAGGGCAGTGCTAGGAGGTGCTGTGAGCGTGCATGTGGTCGGTGCTGGTGGTAAACCACAGTAATGACCCGCCCTGTATTGTTTCCACTAACCACAGTCAATATGGCCCCCACAGCAGCTCTAATGCTGTCTGCAGCTCCACATGAACAAAACAACACAAACAAAACACAGAATCACAGGCCCATCCATCCATCCATCCATCCATCCATCCATTATCCAAACCGCTTATCCTGCTCTCAGGGTCACGGGGGCCTATCCCAGCAGTCATTGGGCCACACATTCACATTTAGGGACACTTTAGTCCGGCTGATTCACCTGACCTACATGTCTTTGGACTGTGGGAGGAAACCGGAGCCCCCGGAGGAAACCCACACAGACACGGGGAGAACACGTAAACTCCACACAGAGGACGACCCGGGATGGCCCCCAAGGTTGGACTATCCCGGGGCTCGAACCCAGGACCTTCTTGTTGTGAGGTGACCGTGCTAACCACTGCGCCACTGTGCCACCAGAACCCCACATGTGTGTGTGTGACAAAACCCATTTTTTGACTAACTTGAAAATGAGTTTGAGACAGAAAAATGGACAGACTACACACAGTGAAGCAGTAGTACACACTGAGGTGTACGGTGTGGGGGAGACGGTGCAAGAAACAGAGTGAGTAATACGCTACAGACAGACGACTACACATAAAGGATCGCTAGAAATAAAAGTCAGTGATTATGGCAAGGCAAAGACAGGTCACTGTAATGGCGTCCAGGCAGACCGGTGTAATGGTTGGGGGTGGAGGATGCAGCATTGACTGAACAAATCTCTATTATAGCCGACTGCAAGAGGCGTAGTAACGACACACGGCGGGTGGGGGGGGGGTCACCGTCTTAATGGCTACAAGTGTGATAAGGAGAACCACAGGAGACTCCCATTCATAGCTTTTATTGACCACCAAATATCTCCATGGGTTTGTCGGGGCAGTAATTGTTTGGTTTTTATCTGAAATATAGGCCACAGGAGGCCTCACTTCACCACCAAGACATGTGGCTTGGCACAACCCTAAATAAACCTGCCAGAAACTCTGCAAAAAAATATGTTAACAAACTTCTACTGCCTAATTAGTTTAGTTTAATCAATCTCCCATCAAGCATTAGAGTTATTGGACTGAATGGTTGCCTGGCAACAAAAACTTAAACCAGTTGTATCAGCAGTGCTAGAGATCAAATATGCTAAAAAATGTATAGCACATATACATAAATACATCTATCCATCAATTATCTGAACCGCTTATCCTGCTCTCAGGGTCGCAGGGATGTTGGAGCCCGTCCCAGCAGGCATTGGACAGCAGGCGGCAAGGACACACCCTGGACAGGCTGCCAGGCCATCACGCAGGGCCGACACACACACGCACACACAATTTAGTACCTGACCTGCATGTCTTTGGACTGTGGGAGGAAACCGGACCACCTGGAGGAAACCCATGCAGACACGGGGAGAACATGCAAACTCCACACAGAGGACGACCCGGGATGACCTCCAAGGTTGGACTACCCCGGGGCTCGAACCCAGGACCTTCTTGCAGTGAGGCATCCACGCTAACCATTGCACGACCACATTAATACATATATTACATATATATAGTATATATATACAGAAGCCTGGGAGTTTGAGGGATCTCTATCTTAGCTGTTCCTAGGACTACACTCTTCTGGACAGAGGCCTCAGAACCTCCTGGAACCCGCTGGAGCCACTCTCCCAGTTTGGTGCTCCTACTACCTCAGGGACCACTTTGGACCTCACCTTCTACATCCATCCCAGTTCTTCCTCCAGCCCTTGGTTCCTACTCTATCTTTTCATGCTCCTTCTTTATAAAGTTGCTGTCGTGCAGGATTGCTCCATCTATCGCCTCTGTTCTCTTCTGCTCCTTCTCAACCGCCACTTTGTTTTGCAGTCTCCAGGACCTCGCTTATATGAACACTTGCTTTACTTCTTTATCGGCCAGGACCTGTCTTTCGTCACACCCTGCTGCATCTCTGCTAGCAGGCTAACGTCTCTCCGGGCTGCCTTGATCTTGGCCTCGTGCCTTTTCCTCCATGGTGACACAGACCACAACACTGACAACACTGACAGAGAACGGTGGATTTAGCATAAAGTATATCCCAGGATGGTACCCCCCCCCCAAAAAAAACAAACCAAACAAAAAAAGTTAGACATATTAAGAACAGGTCCTGCAAAGGCCACTGTTGTTCTGCCAACCCCCCCGGTGGATAAACCTACCAACTATGGAGGAAGTTGTCTAGCATTTGGTTTGTGTCGGCAGCAGAAGGCAGTCAGAGCCCCATCCAGACATCCATAACCCAAACAGACTCCAGGGGATGTATAGATTTTAGTTTTGCTACAGCCCTGGATGAAAGGTTAAGAAAAAATGGCGGGGTTGCACTCAGGCTTCGTGATGTGGAAAAACATCGTCGTGTCGTG
>JAJHIY020000560.1:0-30304 GCA_022114975.2 Lampris megalopsis
CACGACACGACGATGTTGAGCGGATCCTTGCCGCGCTTGGCAATGTCCTTGATGGCGCTGGCCTGTTCGATCACCGACTGGGCCTGCCGGACGATGTCCTCGCCCAGCGGGGTCATGGTCACCTCGTTGGCGCCGCGTTCGAAAATCTTGACGTCCAGCTCTTCCTCCAGCTTCTTGATCGCCACCGACAAGGTGGGCTGGGAGACAAAGCACGCCTCGGCGGCGCGCCCGAAATGGCGTTCGCGGGCGACGGCAACGATGTAGCGCAGTTCGGTCAGGGTCATGCCGCCATTGTCCTCAGAAAGCAGGCATCCTGGGCGCGCCCGGTACACTGCCGCCCCACCCATGGGACAACACCCGGGGAGACGCATGACGACAGACAGAAAACCCATCACGCTCCAGCGACTGCTGGACATGCATGCCGCAGGCGACAAGATCGCCATGCTCACCTGCTATGACGCGGCCTTTGCCCACCTGCTGGACACGGCTGGCGTGGACGCGCTGCTCATCGGCGATTCGCTGGGCAACGTCCTGCAGGGGCAGGAGACCACCGTGCCGGTGCGGCTGGAGGAGATGGTCTATCACACCCGGTGTGTGGCGCGGGCGCGCCGGCACGCCTGGATCGTGGCGGACCTGCCCTTCGGCGCCTATCACACGTCCCCGCAGGACGCGTGGCACAGCGCCATGCAGCTGGCCCAGGCCGGCGCGCACATGGTGAAGCTGGAAGGCGGCGGCTGGACCACCGAGACGGTGCGCTTCCTGACCGAGCGCGGCATTCCGGTGTGTGCGCACCTGGGGCTGACGCCGCAGACGGTCACCGCCCTGAGCGGCTTCAAGGTGCAGGGCCGGGACGAGCAGGGCGCCGCCCAGCTCAAGGCCCATGCCCGCGAGCTGGTGCAGGCCGGCGCGCAGATGCTGGTGCTGGAAATGGTGCCGGCGGCGCTGGCGGGTGAACTGACCCGCAGCCTGGGCATTCCGGTGATCGGCATCGGCGCCGGTGCGGACTGTTCGGGTCAGGTGCTGGTGCTGCACGACATGCTGGACGTCACGCCGGGCCGCCGCCCGCGCTTCGTCCGCAATTTCATGCAGGGCGCATCGTCCATCCAGGACGCCGTGGGCCGGTATGTGGCGGACGTCAAGTCCGGCGCCTTCCCCGCCCCCGAACATACCTACTGACACCATGCAGATCCATCACGACATTGCCGGCCTGCGCGCCGCGCTGCGCGGCGACGCGCCCGTCGCCTTCGTGCCCACCATGGGCAACCTGCATGACGGCCATCTGGCCCTGGTGACGCAGGCCCGGGAAGCGGTCGGTCCGGCGGGCCGCATCGTGGCGTCGGTCTTCGTCAACCGGCTGCAGTTTGCGCCGCACGAGGACTTCGACCGCTATCCCCGCACCCTGCAGCGCGACGCCGAGCTGCTGGCCGGTGTGGGCTGCGACTTCGTCTTCGCGCCGGACGAGAAGACGATGTATCCCGAGCCGCAGGGCTACAAGGTGCATCCGCCGACCGAGCTGGCCGACATCCTGGAAGGACATTTCCGGCCCGGCTTCTTCGTGGGCGTGTGCACGGTGGTGCACAAGCTGTTCAACATCGTCCAGCCGGACGTGGCGGTGTTCGGGAAGAAGGACTACCAGCAGCTGATGGTCCTGCGCCGCATGGTGGACCAGATGGCGCTGCCGATCCGGATCCTGGCGGGCGAGACGCGCCGCAGCGACACCGGCCTGGCCCTGTCCAGCCGCAACGGCTACCTCAGCGACGAGGAGAAGCAGCGCGCGCTGCTGCTCTCGCAGACGCTGCGTGGCCTGCTCCAGGCCTGGCAGAACGGCGAGCGCGATGTGGCGCGCCTGGAAGCGCAGGCCCTGCAGACGATGCGCGATGCCGGCTGGCTGCCGGACTACATGACCCTGCGCCGCCAGCACGACCTGGGCGCGCCGCAGGAAGGCCAGCCGTTGGTGGCGCTGGGCGCGGCCAAGCTGGGTCAGACCCGGCTGATCGACAACCTGGAAGGCTGAGCAGAGAGCAATCCCGTTGGGTGTGCGTGCGGGCGGGCCTGGATCTTTTTGTCTGGCGCCTTCAGGGCTCAGGCCTCAGGCCTCATGCCTTGAGGTATTCCGTTTTGTGTCCCAGCCAGCGCTCCACCTGACGCAGCGCGGCCTGGGGATACTGATCCAGGAGGCGTGGCGCGAGTGACCGCGCCGCGCTGAGCAGCGGCGCATCCTCTTCCAGATCGGCAAAGCGCAGCAGCTGCGCGCCGCTCTGGCGCGCGCCCATGAATTCACCCGGTCCGCGGATGTCCAGGTCGCGCCGGGCAATCTCGAAGCCGTCGGTGGTTTCGGCCATCGCGCGCAGGCGGGATTTGCCGGTGTCCGACAGAGGCCCGGTATAGAGCAGCACACACACGCTGGCCACCGAGCCGCGTCCGACGCGACCGCGCAGCTGATGCAGCTGGGACAGGCCAAAGCGCTCGGCATGTTCGATCACCATCAGGCTGGCATTGGGCACGTCCACGCCCACTTCGATCACGGTGGTGGCGACCAGCACGCTCATCTCGCCGCTGCTGAACAGGGCCATCACGGCGGCCTTCTCCGCCGGCGGCATGCGGCCGTGCAGCAGGCCGACCTTCTGGCCGGGCAGGGCAGCGCTCAGTTCCTCATGGGTTTCGGTCGCGTTCTTCAGGTCCAGCGCTTCTGATTCCTCGATCAGCGGGCAGACCCAGTAGACCTGCCGCCCGTCCTGCACCGCGGCGGCGATCTTCTCGATCACATCGTCCCGGCGGCCATCGGCGAAGACGCGGGTGACGATCGGACTGCGACCGGGGGGCAGCTCGTCGATGGTGGAGACGGCCAGGTCCGCGAAGTAGGTCATGGCCAGCGTGCGCGGGATGGGCGTGGCGCTCATCATCAGCAGGTGCGGCTCCATCGGCACGGCACCGCGGTCGTCTTCCACGATGCTGTCGGCCAGCTTCTTGCGCAGCGCCAGCCGCTGGGCCACGCCGAAGCGATGCTGTTCGTCGATGATCGCCAGGCCCAATCGGGCGAAGCTCACCTTGTCCTCGATCACCGCATGCGTGCCGACCACCAGCTTCGCTTCGCCGGAGGCAGCCGCATCCAGCATCTTCTGCCGGGCCTTGCCCTTGACGCTGCCGGTGATCCAGGCCACCTGCACGCCCAGCGGCTCCAGCCAGCCGATCAGCTTTCGGAAATGCTGCTCGGCCAGGATCTCGGTCGGCGCCATCAGCGCGCACTGCCAGCCGGCATCCATGGCCACGGCGGCGGCAATGGCGGCCACCACCGTCTTGCCGGATCCCACATCGCCTTGCAGCAGGCGGTGCATCGGTTGGGGCAGGGCGAGGTCGGCGGCGATCTCTTCGGTCACCCGCTGCTGGGCGCCGGTCAGGGCGAAGGGCAAGGCGCCGAGCAGGCGCTCATGCAGGCCGCCCTTGGCGCCGCGCAGCACGGGCGCGCGCAGATGGGCGCGTTCGCGCTGGGCCTGCTGCTGGCTCAGTTGCTGGGCCAGCAGTTCCTCGAATTTCAGCCGCTGCCAGGCGGGATGGGTGTGATCTTCCAGCGTCGACAGACCGGCGGAAGGCGGCGGATGGTGCAGGAACTGCAGCGTCTCACGCAGCGAAGGCAGCCCGGCGGGGACGATGCCCGGGGGCAGCACTTCGTCCAGCGGTACGCGTTTGAGGGCCGAGGCCACCGCCTTGCGCAGATACGCCTGCGGCAGCTGCGCGCTGGTGGGGTAGACCGGCGTCAGCGACGTGGCCAGCGGCGTTTGCGCGTCCACCTTGCGGAAGCTGGGATGCACCATTTCCCGCCCGAAGAAACCGACGCGGATCTCCCCGCGGGCGCGGATGCGGGTGCCCACCGCCATCGTCTTCTGATGGGCGGGATAGAAATGCAGGAAGCGCAGCTGCACCTGACCGCCATGGTCGTCGCGCAGCTTCACCAGCAGCTGGCGGCGGCCGCGGATCTCGATGCGGCATTCGATCACCTCGCCTTCGCACTGGACGGTGTCGCCGTCATGGGCAGCATCGAGCGGCGTGAGCTGGGTTTCGTCTTCGTAGCGCAGGGGCAGGTGCAGCGCGAGGTCGATGTCGCGGGTCAGCCCCATGCGCTCCATCGCCTTCTGCGGCGCGGACTTGGCGGCGGCGCCCGCCTCCTTGCCGGGCGGCTTGTCTGCCGCCTTGGACGGGGACGGTGCTTGGGACGACGCCTTGGACGACGTTTTGGACGGCGCTTTCGACGACGTGGAAGGGACCTCGGACATGGAGCGGAATTCTGCCTGTGATCTCGCGAGCCCAGGACGTCCCGTGGGGAAAGCATCGGATGGGAGAATTCGGGCATTCTCATCTGATCGGCACGGGTCTGTCCGGCCCTCGTCTTCCATGTCCCGAACCTTCACCGTCAGCGATTTCGATTTCGCGCTTCCCGACGAGCTCATCGCCCAGCATCCGGCGGCAGAGCGCAGTGCCTCGCGCCTGCTCGATGGCCGCACCCAGCCGCCCGTGGACCGCATCTTCCGCGACCTGCCCGAGCTGCTCGACCCCAAGGACCTGCTGGTGTTCAACAACACCCGGGTGATCAAGGCGCGGCTGTATGGCGCCAAGGCCAGCGGCGGCGCGGTGGAGGCGCTGATCGAGCGGGTGCTGCCGGGGACGCAGGAAGTCTGGGCGCACATGCGCGCCAGCAAGAGCCCGAAACCGGGGGCGGTCGTGCGGTTTGCCGACGCATTTGATGCGGAAGTGCTGGGCCGCTGCGGTCCGGACAACGGCCTCTTCCACCTGCGCCTGTCCGGAGACCCCTTCGAGCTGCTGGAGCAGCACGGCCACGTCCCGCTGCCGCCATACATTGCGCACGACGACTCGGCCGATGACGTTCGCCGCTACCAGACCGTCTTCGCCCGAGAACCCGGGGCCGTCGCCGCCCCGACGGCTGCGCTTCACTTTGACGAGCCACTGCTGGAACGGCTGGCGGCACGGGGCATCCAGACGGCGCATGTCACCCTGCATGTCGGCGCCGGCACTTTCCAGCCGGTGCGGGTGGATTCATTGGCCGACCACAAGATGCACAGCGAGTGGTTCCAGGTGCCCGAAGAGACGGTGGCGGCCATCGAGCGCTGCAAGGCGGCCGGCGGACGCGTCACCGCGGTCGGCACCACGACCCTGCGCGCGCTGGAATCGGCGGCGGTGGGCGGTGAGTTGCGCGCGGGGGCCCGCGAGACCGACATCTTCATCACCCCGGGCTTCCAGTTCCGCGTGGTGGACCGTCTCATCACCAACTTCCACCTGCCCAAGAGCACGCTCATGATGCTGGTCTCAGCCCTGGCCGGTTATGAGCCCATCATGGCGCTGTACCAGCATGCCATCGAGCAGCGCTACCGCTTCTTCAGCTATGGCGACGCCATGTTGCTGGACCGCCGCCCCTGACAGCCGCCCGGGAGGGCCGACCTTCAGCGCCGGCCTTCACGCTGCACTTCGTCGCCTCCCTGAACCGGTCCGCCGCCCGGGCGACATCGTGCCCACGATCGGGTTTGGTGCGCCAATCGCCCCAATATCGGCCTTGCCGCAACGGTCGTTACCTCATCGTTACCAAAGACGAGGCCTGACCCCCGTGTGCGCGGGGAGCAAAAAGTCACACATTTTGGAAGAATGAGGTTCATGACAACGGGCCCGGCACTTGCTTGCTGAGGACGAGGGAGGCGGGCGGTGCCCGCGTTGCCAACACATTGACCAATCGGGAATTTATGAAGCTGCTTGCAATCACTCCTATCGCGCTGGCGGCCACCTTGCTGGGTGGTGTGGCGATGGCGGACACCATTGGGGGTCTGGTCAATACCGGCAGCGGTCTGAGCGCTGGTGAGACGGACAAGAACTACACCTACACCGTCTCGGGTGGCGATTTCTCGGGCCAGACCGGATATGGCGTGGTGAGCACCGGCAACACCGACCCGTTCCCGCACTGGATTGCGAACACCGAATCGTCGTCGTGGCTGATTCTGAGCAACGACCAGCAGACCAACTACAGCTCGGCCACGGACAGTGTCGTCAGCTGGTCTTTGAGTTTTGACCTGTCGGCCTACGACGTGTCGACGGCCTCCATCACTGGCCGCTGGGCGACGGACAACAGCGGCGTGCTGCTGCTCAACGGTCAGGCCATCTCGACCATTGAGGGCAACGGCTACACCGGCTGGACCAATTTCAGCAGCATCACCAGCTACTTCACCCAGGGCGTGAACACCCTGAGTTTCGTGGTCACGGACGATGCCAACTCGGTCTACAACTACACCGGCGTGCGGGTGGAGTTTGCGAGTGCAGTGGCCAACATCGTGCCCCGCACCAACCCGCAAATCAGCCCGGTTCCGGAACCCCAGACCTACGCGCTGATGATTGCCGGCCTGGCGGCTCTGGGCTTCCTGGCCCGCCGCCGCAGCTGACGCGCCAGGAGTTCTCCGCTCTGCTCGGTCTAGAAGGGAGCAGGGAGGGGCATTCCGCGTAAGTATTAGGAGGAGCCCGCGGAGCGGGCGGGGGACATGGAGCGGAATGCCCCTCCCTGCTTCCTTCGTACGAAGCGCCTCCTCCTAGCCAATCAAACAAAAAGGCCGCTGAGCGCAAACTCAGCGGCCTTTTTCCTGTGTGACCGGGCCGGGCCCACACCCAGCCCGACGAATTATTCCTTCGGCGGCGTCAGCAACCCGATGCTGCCGGTGCTCTGCCCCCCCAGCAATCCGGTGTTGCTGTAGACCTGCAGCTTCGCCCGCGTATCCGCGATGTCCAGATTACGCATCGTCAACTGCCCGATCCGATCGGCCGGCGTGAAGGCGGCGTCTTCCACCTTCTCCATCGACAGCCGCTCCGGCGCATACGTCAGATTCGCGCTCACCGTATCCAGCAGCGTGTAATCGTTCCCGCGACGCAGCTCCAGCGTCACCTCGCCGGTGATCGCGCTCGCCACCCAGCGCTGAGCCGTCTCACGCAGCATCAGGCACTGCGGATCAAACCACCGGCCTTGATACAGCAGCCGACCCAGCTTCATCCCGTTCATCCGGTACTGCTCGATCGTGTCCTCGTTGTGGATACCGGTCACCAGACGCTCGTAGGCGATGTGCAGCAGCGCCATCCCCGGGGCTTCATAGATGCCGCGGCTCTTCGCCTCGATGATGCGGTTCTCGATCTGGTCGCACATGCCCAGTCCATGACGGCCGCCGATCTTGTTGGCCTCCATGAACAGATCCACCAGGCTGGTGAACACCTGACCGTTCAGGGCCACCGGCACGCCTTCTTCAAAGCGGATCGACACCACTTCCGGCTTGATCACGACGTCTTCCTTCCAGAAGGCCACGCCCATGATCGGGTTCACGATGTTCATGCCCTTGTTCAGGAACTCCAGGTCCTTCGCCTCGTGGGTGGCGCCCAGCATGTTGGAGTCGGTCGAATAGGCCTTCTCCACGCTCATTTTGTAGTCGAAGCCATGAGCGATCAGGTATTCGCTCATCTCCTTGCGACCGCCCAGCTCATCGATGAAGGTCTGATCCAGCCAGGGCTTGTAGATCTTCAGCGACGGATTCGCCAGCAGGCCGTAGCGATAGAAGCGCTCGATGTCGTTGCCCTTGTAGGTCGAGCCGTCGCCCCAGATGTTCACGCCGTCTTCGCGCATCGCCGCCACCAGCGCCGTGCCGGTCACCGCGCGGCCCAGCGGCGTGGTGTTGAAGTACGTCGCGCCGCCGCTCTTGATGTGGAAGGCCCCGCACTGGATCGCGGCGATGCCTTCCGCCACCAGCTGCGCCCGGCAGTCCACCAGGCGGGCGATCTCCGCCCCATAGGCCTTGGCCTTGCGCGGAATGTCTTCGTAATCGCTCTCGTCCGGCTGGCCCAGGTTGGCCGTGTAGGCGCAGGGGATCGCGCCCTTGCCGCGCATCCAGTGCACCGCGGCGCTGGTGTCCAGGCCACCGGAGAAGGCGATGCCGACGCGCTCGCCGGCGGGAATCTTTTGGAGGATGGTTGCGGCCACGGGAACGTCTCGCGCAGTTAGGGGATCAAAAAGGATCGCGGCAGCCCGCCACACACGGGCTCCGGACAAGTGGCCAATTCTAGGCCGCTCGACTCCCGCCTCAGTTGCCGAGTTCGCCGGGGCTGCCTTCGTCGGGCGTCAACCAACCGATGCGGCCCTGGCCGGCTTCATTCAGCCGGTGCATGAAATCCGCAGCTGCCGCGTCGGGCAGCCGCAGCGTGACGTCCACCAGCGCGCCATGGAGGACGGTGACCAGCACCGCGCCCTGCCGCTCCGCCTCCCGGCGCAGCCAGCCCTCCTGGGCATAGGGCAGCTGGCAGCGCAGCAAGCGCATCCGCACCATCGGCACCTTCTCGGCGGTCAGCAGCGCCTGGGCGACCGCGTCGGTATAGGCGCGCACCAGGCCGCCGGCGCCCAGCTTCACGCCGCCAAAGTAGCGCACCACCGTGGCCAGCACCCCTTCCAGGTCCTGGTGACGCAGCACCTCCAGCATCGGGCGTCCGGCGGTGCCACCGGGCTCGCCATCGTCATTGGCGGCGGACTGGCCGCCCGCCATCAGCGCCCAGCAGACATGGGCCGCGCCCGGATGTTCCGCGCGCAGCTGCTCCACCCGCGCCAGCGCCGCAGACCGGTCCGCCACCGCTTCCACACAGGCGATGAAACGGCTCTTTTTGATGATCAATTCCGCGTGGGCCGGGGCAGCAAGACTCGAAGGCATGGCGGATTATCGGCGCCGGGCCTGCGACAATCGGCCCATGCTGAAGTTCGAACTGCTCAAGACCGAAGGCCGCGCCCGTCGTGGCCGCATGACGCTCAACCACGGCGTCGTGGAGACCCCGATTTTCATGCCGGTGGGCACTTACGGCACGGTCAAGGGGGTCATGCCCCGCTCGCTCGAAGAGATGGGCGCGCAGATCATCCTGGGCAACACCTTCCATCTGTGGATGCGCCCGGGCCTGGACATCATGAAGCAGTTCGGCGGCCTGCACCGCTTCGAAAGCTGGAACAAGCCCATCCTGACCGACAGTGGCGGCTTCCAGGTCTGGTCGCTGGGCGAGATGCGCAAGATCAGCGAGGAAGGCGTCAAATTCGCGTCGCCGGTCAATGGCGACAAGCTGTTCCTTACCCCCGAGATCTCGATGCAGATCCAGACGGTGCTCAACAGCGACATCGTCATGCAGTTTGACGAATGCACCCCCTACGAGACCAAGGGCCACATCACCACCGAAAAGGAAGCACGCCTGTCGATGGAGATGAGCCTGCGCTGGGCCAAGCGCTGCCAGGACGAGTTTGCGCGACTGGAGAATCCCAATGCCCTGTTCGGCATCGTGCAGGGCGGCATGTTCGAGGATCTGCGGGATGAATCGCTGAACGGCCTGAAGGCCCTGGACCTGCCCGGTTATGCCATCGGCGGCCTGTCGGTGGGCGAGCCCAAGGCGGACATGCTGCGGGTGCTGGACCATATCGGCCATCAACTGCCTGACCACAAGCCGCGCTACCTCATGGGCGTCGGCACGCCGGAAGATCTGGTGGAAGGCGTGCGCCAGGGCATCGACATGTTCGACTGCGTCATGCCCACCCGCAATGCGCGCAACGGCCACCTTTTCACCCGCTTTGGCGACCTGCGCCTGCGCAATGCCCGCTACAAGGCGGATGAGCGGCCGGTGGACGAGACCTGCAGCTGCTACTGCTGCCAGAACTTCAGCCGGGCCTATCTGCACCACCTGGACCGCTGCGGCGAAATGCTGGGCCCGATGCTGACCAGCATCCACAACCTGCACTACTACCTCAACCTGATGAAGGAAGTGCGAGAAGCGCTGGATGCCGACGACTTCGAAGGTTTCCGCCAGCGCTTCCAGGCGGACCGGGCGCGAGGGATCTGAGGCACGCCGCCCGCACGCGAGCAGGCGTGCGGGCGTTCCGGCGTTCCGGCGTTCCGGCGTGCGGAGCGCTTTACTGCTGAATGAAACTCAGCAGGTCGGCATTCAGACGGTCCTTGTGGGTGTCCGTCAGGCCGTGCGGTGCGCCCTCATACACCTTCAGCTGCGCGCCCTTGATGAGGCGGGCTGATGCGCGTCCAGAGATGTCCAGCGGCACGATCTGATCGTCGTCACCGTGGATCACCAGGGTGGGCTTGTCGAACTTCTTCAGGTCGTCGGTGAAGTCGGTTTCCGAGAACGCCTTGATCGAGTCATAGGTGTTCTTGTGGCCGCCCAACATGCCCTGCAGCCACCAGTTGTCGATCAGGCCCTGCGACACCTTCGCACCCGGACGGTTGAAGCCGTAGAAGGGGCCGGAGGAGATGTCCTTGTACAGCTGGGCGCGGTTGGCCAGCTGGCCGGCACGCAGGCCGTCGAAGACCTCCTTCGGCACGCCGTTCGGATTCTTGTCCGACTTCACCATGATCGGCGGCACCGCCGACACCAGCACCGCCTTGGCCACGCGGGACGTGCCGTGACGGCCGATGTAGCGCGCCACTTCGCCGCCGCCGGTGGAGAAGCCCACCAGCACCGCATTCTTCAGGTTCAGCGTCTCGATGACGGTGGCCAGGTCGTCGGCATAGTGGTCCATGTCGTTGCCGTCCCAGGGCTGGCTGGAACGGCCGTGGCCGCGACGGTCGTGGGCGACCACGCGGTAACCGCGCTCGGCCAGGAACAGCATCTGCGCTTCCCAGCTGTCCGAGTTCAGCGGCCAGCCGTGGCTGAAGACGATGGGCTGACCGCTGCGGGGGCCCCAGTCCTTGTAGTAGAGCTGCACGCCATCCTTGGTGGTGATGTAGCTGCCGGACGGCTGGGCGGCCGTCACACGGGCAGCGCCGGGCTTGGCGGCATCGGCGGCCAGGGCGGGCGTGGCGATGGCGCTGGCAGCGGCGATGGCCAGGGTGGAGATGGCCAGCAGCTGGCGGCGGGACGTGCGGGCGAAGGTTTGAATGCGGGACATGAGAGGCTCCTGGATGAGTTCGGCCATCAACGAAGCGATGGACGGTTGGGACACGGGGTGGGGGTGAGCGAGATGGGACGGAAGGTCAGGGACCGAGAGGACACACTGGCATTTGCTTAGCTTCCTATTACTTCGTGTGCGAGGTAATGGTCGGGTGAAAAGGCTGAAAAGGGCATGTCTGCTGGTTGACGCAATGGAGGCTGCAGCGTCCGACTCAGCCGGACTTCGCTGCCATCCGGGCACGGAGCGCCAGCAGCCGGTCCCTCAATTCGATGATCTCGCTGACATCGGTGTCGGACGCCTCGGCCACACACTGCGGCAGATGCGCGGCGCGTTGCTGCATGGCCCGGCCGTCTTCGGTGAGGGTGATCAGCACCTGCCGCTCATCCTGCGCCGACCGGGTGCGCACCAGCAGGCCGGCCGACTCCAGACGCTTGAGCAGCGGGGTGAGGGTGGGGGAGTCCAGGAACACGCGTTCGCTGATCTCACCGACGGTGAGTCCGTCCCGCTCCCAGAGCACCAGCAGCACGAGGTATTGGGGGTAGGTGATGCCGAGGTCCTTGAGCAGGTCGCGATAGACCTTGTTCAGACCGAGCATCGTGGAATAGACCGCAAAGCAGAGCTGCTGGTCGATGTCCAGGGGCACGCAGCCGGGGACCGAGCCGCCCTTGGGCTGCGACGACTTCACTCCCGCTGCGTGAGCGGCGTCGGGGAGCGACTTCGCGGGGATGGGGGAGTTCTTGCGTGCCATGGCGAGAATTTAAATCGCACACGATCTAATTGCAAGCGAAAAGAACGCAAAGCCTGTGACCAGCCCCTGTTTGAAGGTATTCCCGCACAAAAAGCAGACAAACATCAGTTTGCGCATGGTGTTCCGGGCGAGGGATGATCGGCCCCATGCTCAAGATGCTGTTGGCGCCGTTGTTATGGTCGATCCGGCTGGTGCTGGCCCTGATCATCCTCTTCGAGGAATGGGGCTGGGAGCCGCTGCAGCGGCTCATGGCCCGCATCGGCCGGTTGCCGGTCATCCGCCACCTGGAAGCGGCGGTGCGGCGCCTGTCTCCCTATCTGGCGCTGGCGGTGCTGCTGGTGCCCAGCCTGTTCTTGATTCCCATCAAGCTGCTGGCGCTGTGGTTGATCGGCCGGGGCCACGCGGCCCTGGGCGTGGGGGTGATCATTGCGGCCAAGGTGGCCGGGACGGCGGTGGTGGCCCACCTGTTTGCGCTGACCCAGCCGGCGCTGATGCGACTGGACTGGTTCCGGCGGCTCTACGCCCGCTGGGTGACCTGGAAGACGGAACTGCTGGCCTGGGTGCGCGCCAGCGGGGTGTGGCGCACGGCACGTGCGATCAAGCTGCGGATCCGGCGGATGGTGCGACGCGGGGCGGCGGGGCATTCGGCTTGATTCGACGCATGCAGATCGGTAAAGGGAGGGTAGATACCCTGCTGATTGGCGTCGTCGCTCAAGGCAGCAGATCCGCCAGGGGGATCAGGTGGGGTTGCTGGCCCGGTCGTTGGCGGGCGCTTCCGATCTCGTTTGCCCTCGGGCCTGAACACTGCAGGTCGGAATAGCCCAACGCTTCTCGGATTTCAGATTTAGCGAGGGCAATCGCGTCTCGAGTTCATCGTCGAAGGGCTGCGGCTGATCCTCATTCCAACCCTGCAAGGCCACGAAATAGAACAGGCCTCGGTCGATCCGATGCCGCCCAGTACTCAAAAGACGCCGGCAGCTTTCAACATCCACTGTTGCATCTCCGGCTTGGCGCGCAGGTGGATCGTCTGCTGGGGCTGAAGTGAATTCCAGAATCTGCTCGCGACCACACGGACGGGCTGCGGCAGATTGGCCGCCGGATGCAGCATGGCCTGAAGTCGTTCAGGCGTCGCGGCATGTCCCAGAAGGGTCCGCATTGGCTCCGACCGGATCGAATGGCTCGCGGGATGCGCAGCAACCCGAGAGGGATCCGGCAAGGCAAGCCCTTGGTCGGCATCACGTCGATCCTGCGTCAGCGGCGCGTCCAGGTCGATCTCAGGCTCATCCAGCACCAATCCTTCGGAGGCGAGAGATAGCCCGGTCATGCATTGCCAAACCCATCCCGCCCAGCGCCCCTGCTCGGGATGCGCTGTCAGGCGCGCAACGACATGCAGCAGGCTCACATCGCCGTGATGCAGCACGGCGATCAATGCCAGACGGGCCGGCAGCCGGCCAACCAGTTCCCGCATGCCGGGATGACCGATAGGCGCCGCCAACGCAAGTTGATGAACCCAGCGTTTGAGCCGCCGCTCCGCCTGAAGGCGATACCAACCTGTGCTCTGCTCATAGTGATCCAACTGCTGCATGACACATTGCCACAGCGCTGAGGCCACGGCCAGCCGTTCAGCATCGCTGCCCCGCCCGAGCCAGTGTCCCCGGGCGATCGCCGCCTCTGCACGCACCATCAGATCCGCATCGTTGGCCAACCGGACCAGCGCAGGCAGGTCCTCCAGGTCTGCGCAGCGGCAGGAGGCCGCCCGCACGAAGGCGTCCGGATGCTGGAGCCAGCGCTTGATTTCTCCCAATGCTTGACCAGTGAAGGCCTCGCTACGCAGGGCAATGACCAGATCCGTGGAGTCAGCCTGATCGGACAGTGTTGATGTCCATCGCCGCGCAGTCTCCACAGGTGTCCAGGCGACGGCGGAGATCGCGCCCCGCGCGAGAACGTCGGGCGCCGCTCGGATCTGACGCAGTACAGCTTCAATGGCGTGCAACTGCGCGGGACCTTCAAGACCCAGCGCGCAGAAGAAAGCTACAAACGCTTCCCCAGGCTTGCGCCAGCGCTCCAGTGCTTGCAAGGCTATGAGCGCGGCGTCCTGCCCGCCCACGCGCAATCCCTCGAGATGGGCCGTCAGCAACGCGCCAAAACCGGCGCACTGTTCGGCGCTCAGGAGCGGAGCATCCGCGGCTCCGTCCACCTGGCTCCAGTAGAAAGCGGCGTCATCCAGATGGCGCCGGAGCACATGCGCAATCGCTGGAGGCCTTTCCGCGAAACTCATGGTGCGCGTCAACCGGCCTTTCGTGCCAGCTCAATCAGACTGAACAAGCGAGACCAGGACTGGCCATCGTGAAGCGCAGCGCCATAAGCGCCCGCCATCAGCATCACGCCGTCCGCGACGGACAGATTGCCTGCACAGTTGGTGATTTCAATCGGCGCTTCACTGGGAGCCACGCGATCACCTTGGATTTCCCAAAGACCGTAGTCGTTGGTGGCATAGACGCGATCCTGGAACCAAACCATGTCGCGGAACGGCAGACTGAGATCGCCGCGGTGGATCATTGTCCATTGGTCGCCACGGCCTCTGAACACCGTGCCGGACTGGGCGCCGATGTAAACCTGCCCATCCGGCGAACAACAGAGCGATTCAATCCACATGTTGGAAGGAAAGGCAACTTTTCGCCACGCATTTCCATCGAAATGCCAGACATCGCCCTTGCCGCCGGCCGCATAAATGTCGGATTCATTGAAGCCATCGAAATCTTGGAAGCCAGTCTCGCCGCGGCCTGGGGGCGGTAACTGTCCCACCTCAACCCATGTATTCGGCCCTTGACGGTAGAACACGCTTCGGTCTCCACCGCATCCATACAAACGGTCTGCAAATGGCTTGATCTTGGCGACGTTGCTGCGGCACGGGCCGACTCCCGCGCCGCCGGGGATGTCGCCCTCATCATCGTGTCCATCGTCCTTGTCAACAAATACCGCGGCACGCCCATCCACCGCCACACAAGCGATCTCTTCTTGCCTCGGGCCTGAACATTGGAGGCTCGAGTAGCCAGTGCAGCGGGTGGTTCGCCAACGCTTTTCAGCCTTCAGATCCAGCGACGTCAATCGCGTCTCCAGCTCTTCCTCGAAGGGTTGTGGCTCGTCACTGTCCCAATCCTGCAAAGCTACAAAATAGAACAGAGTACGGTCGACGACGGCACAGTCGCGGATGCCTGCGCCTTTGAAGCGTTTGAGATATTCTGTGTGAGACAAAAGGTCTAGCAATTCGGTCATAACTTAATCCTGCACTTTCGTTTTGCCTTTGCCGGAAGATGCCGTCAACGTCTTGCCGTTACATTGATAGTGCGCGTCGAGTTGTGCCTGCAAGCACTGCCGATCACAGCCGGACTCGGGAAATGTTTCGTAAAAGGCCATCATTGCGTGGCGACGGTAGTCGGGATAACTGATGGCTGTTGAACGTGTAGTTCGAATATGTTTTTCCATGCGGCGCTTGAGAACGTCATGCAGCCGCTGATGGGTACCCCCGTGGCTGTTCCCTGTTCCTTCAGCGCAAACCGTTGGCGCTTGCTTGTAGTCGTAGCCCGGGCAGCCGGCGTCTTTAACGGCTGCGTCCGGAATCAGATGGTGACCGGTCTGGCCCGGGCAACATCCTTGCCCGCTCGCCCCGCCCGTGTTGGCATAAGGTACAAGAGAGCAACGCCTCGCACGCATGCAGGGATTGAGTTTGGCCACCCCCGCCATGAAATCCGCAATGGCCTTCTGAGGATCTGACTTGGCCTGCTTGCCCAGGCGGTCCAATTCCTCGCCGACGCCCTTGAACTCCTGCACCATGGACTCGAGCCGCCCGAGTTCCTGATAGGCGTTGTAGCCGGTTTTTGCCACCTCCCAGCCGGTGTTGGCCATGTCATAGAGATTCCAGACCGTGGCGATCCCTTCGGTGACCAGACCACCGACGCCGCCGACCGCGGCGCCGCTGGCGCCAACAAACCAGCGGGCGCCGGCCCGAGCCGCGGAATCCTTGGCCTTCTTTTTCGCCAAATCAATGGCTTCTTGCTTGAGCCTCTCCTTGGCGGCGTCCATCGCCGAGACGAGTTTGTCGTCCACGGCCTTGGCCAGATCATCCTTCATCGAATCAAGCTTGCCGAGGAATTTCTCATGGGACTCGGACCCCGGCGGAATCCACAGAAAATCGCAATGGTCCGCCATCCACGATTTGTTGTCGGTGCCGCCCCTCCGTAGCGTGTCCTTGTGATTGTTGTATTTCGACCCCAGCAATTTCCTGAAGGTCGGCCGCGATTGCGGCTTCTTGCCGTCATCCTTTGCGCAGGCTTTCTCGATCTTGTCAAAGTCACTCTTGCAGTGTTTGACCACCGCAGAAGAGTCTTTGTAGTAAGTGGTTGGGGTATTGGCGCTCATGCTGAGTTCCTGCAATCAACCGTGGTTGTGTGTCATCGGGTCCATGTGACGGCACACATTCAGGCCTTCGGCCTTGACGTCCGCAGACCAGTCCACAAAGTACGCTTTGCCCTTGATCACGCCGCTGGATACACCCTTGGCGAACTGCTGGGTAGCAGGCTCATTGCCTGTGCTGTTGGCCATGAAGGATCGGTCGCGCAAAGCAATGGGCTGTCCGCAGATGAACACGGTGCTGCTGCCCTTTTGCAACTGGCTGGCAAATGCGGTATTGCTGTAGACAATGACCACGGGCCCGGCGCTGGGCGCCGGCGGGCTCCAGCAGGGGTCCACCGAAACTTGGGAAGTGCCGTCCGCCGCCTTCGAGCAGATCTCCGAGCCGTTGGCATAAACGCGTGTATCCATGAATGTCCTTCAAGCCATCGCAGCAAGGTTGTCCACCACGACGGCACATCGCAGTCCGTCGTCCTGAGCCAGATGCACCAGTCCCAGCCTACCCGGCCGAAATGGCGGCTTTGACGAGAGGTAGTGCAAAACGGCCAATCCCACCACCCCCGCGGCGCACCCAACGTCTCCGAGCTTGTCTGCCAGGGTAATCAACGTGGGAGACCGGCCCGGGTCAGCGCCGGCCATGACTCGAGTCATTGCATTGGCGGCGTCGCGCACCAGAAAGGTTTCGCCATTCTGGTCCGAGAAACGGTAGTCAATCTCGCTCATGGAACGTCCGGCATTGGACAGCGCAGCACGCACCGCAGCTGTCAGGCCTTGCGATCGGTTGGGAATGTCGTTGTTCCATTGAGCGGCCTCCTGTGCGGCGCCCCAACCTATCAGCCTGAAGTCGGTGACCGTTGCATCGCTCGCGCGTCCTGCTTCGGCCCCGTCTGCAGTCGCGTCCCTCTGCAAGGATTCCAGCAGCAGCGCACCCGCCGCCTCTCCCGGCGTCAAGCCGTCCCTCGCCTGTCCCGGCACGCGAACGCGTTCCTCTTCGAGCATGCGTTCAATCAGCTGCGCATCCAGCAGACTATCAGCGGAAACGATGAGCACTCGCCCTTGTGGCGCGTGGGTCAGCAGCGCGGACGCAAGGTCCAATGCAGCCGCCAGGCCTGCCTCGCCCAGCGGCAGCACCCGTGAGGCCGACGAAAAGTGCCAGCCCAGCAGATCGTCCAGCGCTTGCGGAAGGCGGTCCATTTCAATGTCACGCTCTTCCAGCATCTCGGCGGTTGGCGTCAGGAGCAGCAGGGCGCTGGACGCCGCAACTCGCGCCAGTTCTTCAACCGTGAGGTCTGGAAAGGCCGAGCGCAGACAATCGCGCACGGCCCAGGCGGCCCAGTGCGCGAGGCGCTGCGCCCCCCAAAGCCGTCCTGCCGGCATGGCGGCGACCGGAATCGGAATACCGGTGTCGGTCAGAAATCCACCGGTGGTGAATGCGTCAAGATTGGCCGCAATGGCAGGGCCGGCCGCGGCGAGGTCGTAACCAAGGGGACAACACACCCCCGCAGAAACGACGCGCAGCGCGTGGCGATTCGAATGGGCCGTCATGCGGGATCGTCCTCCCTATCGGCTTGTGCATCGTCCGCCGATGCCATCAGACCGGCGGACGATCCGCCGCAACCGATGCAGCTGGCGTCCGCACGCCCGGAGGCTTTCGCGGTCCACCACGATTCATTCACCGGGCCGACCGTGATGACATCGAACTCCTGGATTCGGCGACGAATCGGCGTCGAAGCGCGCCAGACCGCGGAGAAGCGACCTTGTCTGCCGGTCTCTGAGTCAATTACCGCATCCGTCTCGAAGAACAGCGTATCCACGACCGGCTGGAGACGCTCCTGTGAATAGTCCGTCCGCAGGATTCGCACGGCCGGCTGGTCGAGTTTGGGGAGGAAAAAGCGGCGTTCAGCGTCGCCGTGCTGGTGCGGCAGCAGGCTCGTCAGGGTCACCGATTCCCCACCTTTCGGATAGGGCATCTGCTGGTCGAGCGGCGCAGTCTGGTGGAATCGCTCGTCAAAGTCGTCTGGCAGAAAGGGGAACACCTCCTGCTGCCAATACTCGTCATAGGTGCCACCGTGCTGGCGGCGCGGCATCCAATGGCGGCCAATGGGTCCGAATGCCTGAGGACGATGCGGACGGTCGGGACGCTGGACCGAGTCGTCCACCGCTTCGAGCTGCGGCAACGGCTGTCCCGACATCTGAACGAGCGTTGCTGCGCTGGCAAAGCCGAGACCCACTGGATTCGTCTCCAGGATATCGGCCTGCTGTTGCGCGTGACCCTGCCAGCGCATACCGCCGAAGGCCAGGTCATACCGCAGGGGCACACGGTGGAAAGGCCTGGGCGCTGAAGGAGCCCAACCGGCGCCCCAGATGCGCGGACCGACCACCTGCACGCGTTTGCGCAGCTCGCCCACCTGCCAGCCCGCGATCAGTCGGGTCACCGGCTGAGCATCCGGGCTGTAGGCCGATGCATCAAAAAGAACGTCGCAATGTGGCTTGAAGCGGGCGAGGTCCGCGCCATAACGCATGGCGCTTTCCCCCGGCGCGCCGAAGTACTCATCGGTGGCCACGACTGGCTGGGGCGCCAATGGCCGCGGCCTTTCGCCGGGCAGGGGAACGCTCCAGGTCGCTTTGGTGATCACGACCAGGTGTTCCCGTCCGCGCGCGTCCAGCGCGACCGTCACCTCGGCATTCAGGTGCCTGGACCCCCACTTCCAACTGCATCGATCAGACCCCTGAGGTCTCGGCGGACAGCGGCGTCAGATTACCGTTCAGACAAACTGGATACGCGAAGCGGCAGGCGGCAGGCACGGCAAAGACTCAGGTCACGAGGGTCTGCAGACCTTACCAGCCCGATTCCCCAGACGCCAAGCGACTAAAGTCACCCCCGCCTTCCCCCGCTCAGCTCCGAACTTCTAACGTCCGCACTTCGCCGACCGGTTGCACCGGCCCGATCAACCGCTGGACCTGGTCCCGCAGTTCCTCCACGCTCACCTCCGCAGGCAGCGGCGCCCCGACATGCGCCTCCAGCCGACGCCCCGGACGCAGGCTGGCCAATCGTCCGCCCACCGACTTGCCGTTGCGCGCGAAGGCCGACGCCCAGAGGCCCACCAGGCCCACCGGAATCACCGGCACCGGGCAGGCATCCAGCATGCGGCGAATGCCGGGCTTGAACTCCGCCAACTGTCCATCCCGCGTCAGCGCGCCTTCCGGAAACACGCACACCAGCTCGCCGTTGCGCAGCGCGGCATCGACCGTGGCCAGCGCCTTCTCCAGCGTCTCGGGTTCCCGCTTGGCCGATGCGATCGGAATCGCATTCACCTGCCGGAACAGCCACGACAGCACCGGCACGCGGAAGATGCTCGCATCCATCACGAAGCGGATCGGCCGCGGGCACAGCGCGCTGAGCACCAGGGCGTCCACATACGACACATGGTTCGGGGCCAGGATGGCGGGGCCTTCCTCGGGAATGTGATGCGTGCCGCTGGTGCGCAGACGGTAGAGGGTGTGCACCACGAACCAGCTCACGAAGCGCCACAGGAACTCCGGCACGGTGCGATAGATGTAGAGCGCCACCAGTGCATTCAGACCCGCACACACCAGGATCAGCCCGGTGACCGACACGCCTGCGGCCAGCAGCCCTGCCGACATGCCGGCGGCGATCACCATCGCCACCGCATTCAGGATGTTGTTGGCGCTGATGATGCGCGACTGCCGCTGCGGCGCGGTCCGCAGTTGCACAAAGGCATACAGCGGCACGATGAACAGACCGCCGAACACGCCCAGCAGCGCCACATCGGACAGCACCCGCAGGCTGCCACTGGTGGCCAGGAACTGGGTCCAGGTCAGCGGCACCGACGTGCCCAACGTCTGCAAAGCCGCCGCGAAACGGTCGCAGGACCAGGCCATGTCCGCCGTGAAGACGGTCAGGCCGATGGAGCCGATCGGCACCAGGCCGATTTCCACCTTGTGTCCCGACAGCCGCTCGCACAGCAGCGACCCGGCCGCGATGCCGATGGAGAAGGTCGCCAGCAGCACCGTCACGACACCGTGGTGTCCCCGTGCAGCACGTCCTTGCCCAGCGCCGGAATCTGCGACAGCACCACCGCACCGACGAACCAGAACCACGAGATAGCCAGCAGGCTGTTCCACACGCCTTCGCCTTCCCGCTTGCCCATCTTCACCGTGGCCACCGTCTCGGCCACCACGCTGAATCGCAGCTTCAGATCTGGCGCGGCTTCGCCGGTGGCCGGAATGAAGAGGCTGGACACCAGCCCCAGCACTGCAAAACCCAGCAACGCGATGGACAGCCACAGCGGGTTGGTCGTCACCGCCGCAATCACGCCGGCCACCAGCGTGCCGAGCAGGATGCTGAGGAAGGTGCCCATTTCCAGCAGGCCGTTGCCGCCGGTCAGTTCTTCCTTGGCCAGCACCCGCGGCAGCAGCGAATACTTCACCGGGCCGAAGAAGGCCGAATGGCAACCCATGGCGAAGATCGATGCCAGCAGCACCGGCAGGCTCTTGAGATAGAAACCGGCACTGGCCACCATCATGATCGCGACCTCTGCCGCTTTCACCGCGCGAATCACGCGGGCCTTGTCGAAACGGTCGGCCAGCTGTCCGGCATAGGCCGAGAACAGCACGAAGGGCAGGATGAACAGCCCGGCGGCCAGGTTGGCGACGAGGCCGGCGGACAGGGTCGTGTAGTCCGTTGCATGGAAGGTCACCAGCAGGATGACCAGCTGCTTCAGGAAGGAGTCGTTGAAGGCCCCCGCCAGCTGGGTGGCGAAGAACGGGCCGAACCTGCGCTGACCGAGCAGGCGGAACTGGGAATGTGAGGCGTGATCGCTGGAGGCGGGGTGAGTCATGGCCGGCTCGTCCTGGAGAGGGGTCAAAGGGTCCGCAATGGGGCCGCAACGGAGAAACAGCAGCGATTAGAGCGGCGAACCGGGACGCTGTGGCGTCCTCCCCGCCGCTCTACGGGATAACGAGAGCGGCGCCGGAGACGCCCCGGCGGCATCGGTCACCGGTGGCAGCGCGGAGGCCGCGTATCGGCGACGCCAGGCCGCTTACCGTGTGACGCGGTCCCGCACGGTGACGCGTTCGTTGTGCATCAGCGAAGCGCCGATCTCATTCGGGATGAAAGCGATGGCCTCGCCGGCGGCGGAGAGCACCACACCGGTCCCCACCACGATGACCGTCACTGCGGTCCCGACGGCGACCGAGGCGCCGGTCACCACCTTGCCGGCGAATCGCACGCTGACTTTCACGCCGTCCGACGCGCGCTTGAGCACCCACACCGTGCCGGCGGCGGTGACCTCCACGGCCACCACCACCAGTGAGGCGCCGGCCGTCAGCACCACCGAGGGCGCCACCACCGACACGGCCACCGGCAGGGCCGACAGCGCAGCGCTGGCTTCACTGCCGGCCTCGCGATGGGCGGCCGCAGTTCCCGGTGTCATCACGGTGCAGGCCGCGGCCAGGGCTGCCGAGAGCAGCAGGTGCTGCGGACGGGCGGTCAGGAGGGACGACAACGAAGCGAGCTTCAAGGGCGTCTGGACAGATGCGGTGCGGAACATGGTGGGAGATCCGATCAGAGGGTGGGTCGGGGGGAGCAATGGGGAGCAATGGGGGGGCGGATGAGGCTCGTGAGGCCCGCTCAGACAGTCCGATCCACGTCAGACAGTCCGATCCACGTCCGGAACGCTGCCTCGGGCGGCTTCACGGCGGCCATGCAGGCGAGCCTCCATCAGATCGGCCTCGTGGGCATCCCGCAGCATCTTGGCCAGGGTGAACACGTTGGAGATCAGGTAGAGCCAGGAGACCAGCAGGTAGGCCTTCCAGACCGGCTGGATGTCCATGCGCCACAGGCCCCAGGCGGTCAGACCCATGGCCAGGGCAAAGCCGCTCCAGACCACCACGCCCCACATGGGCGTGTCGCTGCGCTCGCTCTGCTTGTCGCGGATGAACTTGGCCAGAGCGAAACCGGTGGACAGGCAGAAGACATAACCCATCACCATGAACGCGCGGTCCAGATCGGCACCCGGCAGATACGCCAGGCCGGTGGCACACAGCGTCACGCTGATGCCGAAGGAGGCCCACACCTGGTAGCGCCAGGCTTGGGTGTCACGTTGGATGCGGTTCATGTCAGTTCCTTGGGTCGGGGTCAATGCGATGGACGTATCTTCTGCCGCCGGTTCGCCACCAGCGGCGGATTTCCTGCGCGGTAGCACCCGGTGGCGGCCGCGGTAGCGTGGCGCGATACCGGTCCTCGCGGGGGTCGGGCGGCAGTATCTCCGCGCCGCGACGCCAGGGCGATCACATCAAATGGGGAGACGTGGCGAAAACCACCGGTAACAAGGCGTTACCGCCGGCGCGGACTTTTCGCTTCAGCGCCAGGTCGAACAGCAGCGGATGCTGGCGCCGCAGGGCGTCCAGCGGCGGGACGTCCGCCGGGTCGAGCACACCGGCCTTCACCAGCTGAGGCAGGCGCACCAGCGGCATCACGCCGGGCAGCGGATAGTCCGAGCCGTGCAGCAGCCGCGGATGCCAGTCCTGCCGACGCAGCAGGGTGTGCCAGACCTCCGGCCGGCGGTTGAACTGGAAGACGGCGGACACATCGCCCAGCAGCAGCCCGCGCCACGCCGGCTCGTCCATCAGCCGGGCGAAGAGGTCAAAGGCCGGAACCTGGCGCGGCCGGGGGAGGTCCAGATCCAGCGCGTCGCCGAGGGAGGCGCAATGGGCCGCGATCACCCGCACGCCGTGCTGCAACGGCGTGCGCAGATGCAGCGGATTGCCCAGCCCCTGCTGACCGGCGCCGGGCACCGCATGCTCCTCACCCACATGCACGATCAGCGGGATGCGGGCGGCGGCCAGCCGGTCGTAGAAGGGCGTCAGCTTTGGCGACCGCAGGTCGATGTTCATCGCGCTGGGGAGCCATTTGACGGCCAGGGCGCCGTCCCTGCAGGGCTGTGTCGAGACGGGCGAGTGCATCGGGACGGGACGGGATGGATGGAGGCCACCCAGCCGAAGCGATCCGGCCGCGCTGCCGCCACCTCCCGGGCGTAGGCGTTGGGCACGTGGAATGTCGTCCAGTCGGGACGGCGGGGCGCCGGTGGCGTCCAGGGCTTCGTCGAAGGCAAACAGCAGCCAGCGCGCGCCGGTGGGGAAAGCGTCGGCCAGCTGGGTCAGGCGGGCGACATAGGCGCGGTCCACGTCCCGGCTGTCCGCGGGGACGCAGGCACCGTTGAGGATCATGCGTTTGCGCAGATGCTCGACCGGATGCCACCACTGGGTGAGGCGTGGATCCACCCAGCAGCCGGAGCCGCTGTCGCCGGTACCGAGCAGGTGGGCATGCACGTCCCACAGCTGCCGGGGGTCAATCCCGTCCCAGACGCTGTGCAACCAGTCGGCCGACACGCCGTCCAAGGGCGCGGCGATCGAGGGATCGCGTGCGGCGCTGCGAAGCGGGCCGCCTGGTGGCAGCGGCGGGCAGGGGTTGAGCAGCGGGCCGGCCTGTGAGGCGCCCAGGGCACTGAACAGGCCGACACCGGCCAGACCGCCGCAGCACAGCAGATGACGTCGTCGCAGCATGAGGCGAGGAGGAAGTGAAGACGGCGCGATGCTCGGGGTTGTCGGCGTGGCCGCCACGAACGGGTGGGGGCGGTAGCGTCGGATGAGCGCATCGGTATCAATCTGCGATACCGTTCTGGCATGGCCAGCACCCAGACCCTTATTGATCTCATCAAGGCGGAGCTCAAGACCGCCGGCATCAGCTATGCGCAGTTGGCGCGGGAGCTGGATCTGTCGGAGTCCAGCGTGAAGCGGATGTTCGCCGCGGGTGGGGAAATGCCGCTGTCCCGCATCGATGAGTTGTGCCGGGTGCTGAAGACCGACTTCGCGGAGCTGTCGCAGCGCCTGTCGCGGTCCCAGTCGCTCAGGCTGGAGCTCACCTTGCAGCAGGAGAAGGAAGTGGTGGCGGATGAGAAGCTGCTGCTCATGGCCATCTGCTGCCTCAGCCAGTGGAGTTACGAGCAGATCGTGGCCACCTACCGCCTGTCGGAGGCAGACGCCACGCGGGCGATGGCGCATCTGGACCGGCTGGGCATCAATCGAGCTGCGGCCGATGAACCGGTACCGGCTACAGGTGGCGAAGACCTTCCGCTGGCGTCCGCATGGGCCGGTGATGCAGTTTTTCCGCGAGAGCGTGATGCAGGACTTCTTCAACGGTGGCTTCGACGGAGACGGCGAGATGATGATGCTGGTGCACGGTCAGCTCAGCCCCGGGATGGCGCGCGAGCTTCGCGACCGATTGCAGCGTGTGGCCGAAGACTTTGCGCGCCAGCATCTGCTGGATCAGAAGCTGCCGGAAGACGAGAAGCGTCAGTTCACGCTGGTGATGGGCATGCGCTGCTGGCTGTTTGAGCGCTTTGCGCATCTGCAGCGGCCAGCGGCGGTGACGCGTGCTTTGAAGGCGTGAGCGGGCCGGTGCGAATTACCAGAACTCCCAATGACCTGAGGCAGTGACCCAGATCCCCAGAACCCCGTTGGTGACGGCATGGGCGATCACACAGCGCATCCCAGCTTGCCGGTGCGTTGATACAGCAGGCCATACACCAGTCCCGCCACGATCGCCGCCAGCCACAGCGTATGGGCCAGCATGAAGAGGAAGGTCGACAGCACCAGCGCCTTCAGCCCCGCTTCGCGCGGATCGACGCTTTCAAACCGGGGATTGGCGATCCAGCGCATCAGGAAGCTGCGCCAGAACAGCTCTTCCATCACCGGCACCAGCAGCGCCGCCCCCAGCCATCGCACCACGATCAGCGGCCAGTCCAGCCGCCCGTCCGGCAGCACCGGCACAAAGCTCGCCGTGGCCTCGCCCAGTTGCATCCATGGCGCATCCAGCACGATCCAGAGCCCGAACACGGCCAGTCCCAGGACCACGCTGACGGCGGCCTCCTTCAGCGTCGGCAGGTTCTGGCGCGAGAACTCGCCATACTGCTTCCAGAACCAGGCCAAGGCCCCGCCCACCACCACCAGATTCAGCGCATACAGCCAGCGCGGGTCCAGCCCCCAGGCGTTGTCAGCGGAATTGCGCCTCGCAGGGCGAGCAGGCCCATGAAAAGCGCAAACGGAAGGACTCGGGCCCAGGCAGCAGCATTCAGCATGGAGCCATTGTGGCCGGAGTCGTCGCGCTCGCCACGCCCGCCTTGCAGGGGTCGCCTGCGACCTCACTCGGCGAAAGCGCGCCGCAACGCCTCGATGGCATGTCGCACCTTGGCCGGCTGCGCATCCCGCTGCGGCGTCAGGACATGCACCGGCAGGGTGGGCGGCTGCCACTCCGGCAGCAGTCGCAGCAGCCGGCCCTGCGCGACCGACTCGTCCACATCGTCGGTGCCCAGCATCGCCAGCCCCAGGCCCCGATTCACACAGCTGCTGCAGGCTCAACTGGTTGTTGCTGCTGGCCCGCGGCGTCACCCGCAGCCACTGTTCCTCGCCGTCCGGGCCACGCAGTGGCAGGGTCTGGAAGGGTGTGGTGTCGGGCCGCAGCGCCAGCCAGTCATGCTGGCCCAGGTCCATGAGCGATGAGGGTACGCCGCGCCGTGCCAGGTACGCCGGTGCCGCAAACAGCCCGGTGCTTTTGGCGCCGATGCGCTGAGCCACCCAGCTGCTGTCCGGCAGCCGTCCGAAGCGCACCGCCAGGTCGATGCGCTTGGCCACCAGATCGGTGAAGCCGTCGTCCACCTCCAGATGCAGGGACAAGCCCGGATGCGCCGCCATCAGTGGCGCCAGGGCAGGGCCCAGTTGCCGCGCGGACCCCACCGTGGCGCTGATGCGCAGCTCGCCTTCCGGTGCGTCCCGCAGCCGGTGCAACTGCGCCTGCGCCTCCTGCGCGGCCGCGAGCATCGCCTTGCAGCCCGCCACGAAATGCTCGCCCGCCGGCGTCAGGCTGATGCGCCGGGTGGAGCGGTGCAGCAGCGTGACGCCCATGTCCCGCTCCAGCGCCCGCAACTGCTGGCTGACGGCCGAGGTGGTGGTTTGCAGATGACGGGCCGCCGCCACCAGGCTGCCCTGTTCGACCACGGTGGCCAGCACCGCCATACGCCGCAATTGATCCAGCATTGTGAAGTTGATCTAAAGGATGAAGGCTTGAAGGGATGACTTCACGCTGGATTATGAAGTTTCTAAAGTCCATCCATCGATTCACCCCGTCCGGCACCGCCGGGCACCTCTCGAAGGATCCCCATGAAAGTCGCTCTGATCGGCCCCACCGGATTTGTGGGCAGCGAAGTCCTCAAGGAACTGTTGTCCCGCGGTCATGAAGTGGTCGCCCTGGCCCGCACCCCCGCCAAGGTGGAACCCAAGCCGGGCCTGACCGTCGTGCAGGCCGACGCCAAGGACAGCGCCCAGGTGGCCGCTGCGGCGAAGGGCGCGGATGCGGTGGTGAATGCCTACAACCCGGGCTGGTCGGTGCCGAATCTGTATGACGAGTTCCTGGCCGGCACCCGTGCGATCTATGCGGGCACCAAGGCGTCCGGCGTCAAGCGACTGCTGACCGTGGGCGGCGCCGGCAGCCTTTACATCGCGCCGGGCGTGCAACTCGTGGACACGCCGGAATTCCCGGCGGAATGGAAGAACGGCGCATTGGCCGCCCGCGAGGCGCTGAACCTGCTGCGCGAGGAAACCTCGCTGGACTGGACCTTCCTGTCGCCCGCCGTGCATCTGGAGCCGGGCGAGCGCCGCGGCAGCTACCGGGTGAGCCTGGACACCCCGGTGATGGACAGCAACGGCCCGGCCCACATCTCAACGGCCGACCTGGCCGTGGCCATCGTGGACGAGCTGGAACAGCCGCAGCACATCCGCCGCCGCTTTACCGTCGGCTACTGATCGGGCGTCAAAGCGCCCAGCGCTGGCGGGCCGGCCAAAACCGCCAAAACCGCCAAAACCGAGAGAGCCGCGAGAACCGCAAGGCCGGCCTTGGTCAGACCGTCTGCTGCTCCAGCAGATAGTTGGCGCCGTCGTACTGCCCCAGCACGTCCACCAGCAGCGGCAGGCATTCCGCCAGCCGGTCGTGCAGCACATACGGCGGGTTGATGACAAACATGCCGCTGCCCAGCATGCCAAAGCCCCGCTCGTCGGGCTGGGCCACCGTCAGCCGCACATGCAGCCAGCCCTTCTTGGCGGTGGATTCACCCACCGCCTTGAGGCGCTGCAGCAGTTGTGCCGATTCCAGCAGCTGCAACTGCGGATACCAGATCGCCACGGTGCCGTCCGGGAAACGCTGCAGCGCTTCGCGCAGGGCGCCGATCACCTTGGCGTAGTCCGTCTTGATCTCGTAGGGCGGGTCGATCAGCACCACGCCGCGGCGGGACGGCGGCGGCAGCTCGGCCTTCAGGCCGGCGAAGCCGTCGCTGTTCTGGACCTGCGAATGGGGCCGGTCCGCCAGATAGCTCTCCAGAATGCGCTGATCGGTCGGATGCAGCTCGTAGCAGCGCAGTCGGTCCTGCTCGCGCATCAGCATGCGGGCAATGGCCGGCGAGCCGGGATACTGCTCCAGCGGGCCGCCCGCATTGAAGTCGCGCACCAGCTCGACGTATTGCTGCAGCGGCTCCGGGAGGTCCTTGCGCTGATAGAGCGCGGCGATGCCGCCCAGGTGCTCGGCGTTTTTTCTGGGCATAACGGCCGTCCAGCGCATAACCGCCGGCGCCGGCATGGGTGTCCACCACGGTGTAGGCCTTGTCCTTGTCTCCCATGTAGCGGAGCACTTCGGCCAGAACCAGGTGTTTGAGCACGTCGGCATGGTTGCCGGCGTGGAAAGCGTGTCGATAAGCGAGCATGTCGGCACTGTACCTGCGATCGCCCCTGTCGATGCATCCCCGGCGCCACCGCGGCGTTGCGGCCGCCTCGCCGTGACGTTTCGGCCACGTCCCGGTGGTGCCTCAGATCTGCATCGCGCCCGGGCTGTAGAGACCGTCCAGCGGGATCGGTGCGGTGTCGCAGGGGTGCCGGTACTGCGCCACCGGGCGCAGCGGCTGGCCGTCCACGGCCCCAGGTTCCACCGCCCGGCCCAGCAGGGGAGAACCGGCGCGCAGGCTGTAGTCGTGGCGTTCCGGCGCCAGGAAGGCCGATCGATCCACAAAGTAGTTGTGGTGCTGCTCCCAGCCCGGCCCCCGGCGCCAGCTCCCGCTTGCCGCACAGCAGGTTGTTGATCAGGCGCACCTTCTGTGCCCCGGGGGCCATCCGCAAGTAGACGCCGCCAGCGGGCCGCAGGTCCACCAGGGTGTTGTTGATCAGGTGCAGCTCATGCCGCGGCCCCACCAGCCCTTCGCTGCCGTAGGCGACCAGGTGGTAGTTGTCGGTCGTGGCGCTTTGCTGGATGACGTTGCCCACCACCAGGGCCAGGCCGCCATTGGGGAACTCCAGCTCGAAGCTGGCCCGGCCGGTCCTCGTCGGTCAGCCGGTTGTAGAAGACGTGGTTCACCGCCGCCCGGCTCTTGAGCAGATGCCCGGTGTGGCCGTGGTGGAAATAGCTGCCCACCACCCGCAACCGACCGATGCTGCCCACATAACAGTTGTGGGTGCGACCTTCCCCAGGGGCGATGGAGCCGAACTCGCAGCGTTCGATGTCCAGGGTGATGGCGGGATCGTTGGCCGCCAGCAGGCCGTTTTCGTTGTCCTCGAAGCGGCAGTCGCGCAGCGTCAGGGAGCCGCGCTCCAGCCGGATGCCGGCGCCATTGCGGTCCGGCACCCGCGCGCCGATGAAATCGAAGCCGCTGATGGTCATGCGCTGACCGGCGCAGACGAAGAGGCCCTTGCCCTGCGCATGCGCGCCGCTGGCCAGCAGGCGCACCCGGCCGCCGACGGCGCGCAGGGTCAGATCGTCCTGGGTCCAGGTGGCCACGTCGGCGCGGTAGTCGCCGGCCTGCACTTCGATGGTGCTGCCGGGCCGGGCTTCGGCAGCGGCGGCCGCCAGGGTGGTGAGTCGCTGGCCGGATCCGACCCGGAGGAGAGGGCCCGTGGCAGGGGGCGTCTGCGCCCGGGCCTGGACCCCCACCCCTGCAGCGCCGAGCGCTGTGATGAGGCCCGCGCCGAAGCCCGGGGGCGCTCCCCGGACAAATCGCCGCGATCCGCGCGCTCCCCCGCGGCCATGGGCGCCTCTCAGCAAGGTCCGACGCCCGAGGGTCGGCAACCCGCAGAGCGATTCGGGCGGGAAGTAGCTTCAGGCATGGTGGGCAGACGGAACGGCGACCCCCGAACGATAGCCGGTGGCGATCGATGCGCGGTGGCGGGGGCGCGCGAGTGTAGCCAAGCCGCCGCTCCCTTGCAGGGCGCGCTGCAAGCCCCCAGCCCCAGTCCGGACTGTCGCGCAGGTTCAGCACGCGATCGCCGCGGCCAGTAAGCTTCTGCCATCCCTTTCCGAGACGGTGCTCCGGCGACGAAGGCGGCACGGTCTGCCGTTTGCCACCCCCGCCGGACGCCTCTTTTTGACTTTCATTCTTCGAGTGACCCACTATGCCGAGCTTGTTTGATCCGCTGCAACTGGGTGCCGTGTCGATGGCCAACCGCATCGTCATGGCCCCGCTGACCCGCAACCGTTCCCAGGGCCTGCTGCCCGGCCCGCTGGCAGTCGAGTACTACCGCCAGCGCGCCACCCGCCGGCCTGATCATCAGTGAAGGCGCGCAGATTTCGCCGGAAGGCCAGGGCTACCTGGACACCCCGGGGATCTATTCGCCGGAGCAGATCGCCGCCTGGAAGCGGGTGACCGATGCGGTGCATGAAGCCGGCGGCAAGATCGCCGTGCAGCTCTGGCACGTCGGCCGCATTTCCCACGCCGAATTCCAGCCGGACGGCGCCAAGCCGGTGTCGTCCACCGACCGCCCCGCCAACAGCAAGACCTTCACCAAGGAAGGCTTCGTCGACGTGGCTGCACCGCGCGCCTTGAAGACGGAAGAGCTGCCCGGCATCGTCCAGTCGTATGTGCATGCCGCGAAGTCGGCGATGGAAGCCGGCTTCGACGCGGTAGAAGTGCACGGCGCCAACGGCTATCTGCTCGACCAGTTCCTGCGCGACAGCGTCAACGACCGCACCGATGCGTACGGCGGCTCCATCGAGAACCGCGCCCGCCTGCTGCTGGAAACCATGCGCGCCATCGTGGATGCGATCGGCGCGGACCGCACCGAACATCGTTCGTGTCGTG
>JAJHIY020000553.1:0-30289 GCA_022114975.2 Lampris megalopsis
AAGGGGCCCAAAGTGTGCCAAGAAAATATCCCCCACACCATTACACCACCACCACCACCAGCCTGAACCCTTGATACAAGGCAGGATGGATCCATGCTTTCATGTTGTTGTTGTGCCTCGCATGCGGCCATCGCGCGGTCATACCAGAGACACTGCGGACCAGAGTCCTACACATGGCACATGAAGGGCACCTGTGAGTGGTCAAGGTGAAGCAGCACTGCCGAGACACACTGTGGTGGCCCCGTATAGACCACGATGTAGAAGAGCTGGTGAAAAACTGCATCTGTTGCCTTTTAAATGGGAAAACGGGCCATTCAGACACAGCACCCCTCACCCCACTCCAATGGCCGTCCGCGCCATGGGAGCATATTCAGATGGACCTCTGCGGCAAGCTTCACAGGGCACCCGCACACGCCTGCTACCTACTGGTGGTACACGACGTCCCCTCGAAATGGCCAGAAGCTTTTGAGCTTGGCTCCATTACCACACATGCTATCGTCAATTATCATTTGCCTGGACAAGCTCTTTGGGCACTGTCACATCGGACAATGGGCCTGAACTCATATCGTCTGAGTTCTCAGACTTCCTGTCACGGTGGTCCATCAAGCACATCAGGACAGCAGTGTACCAACTGGAGGGTAATGGGGGGGGGGTAGAAAGACTTAATAAGAACCTAAAAAACGGAATATGGGCCTGTATGGAGGAGGGGGGAAACCTGGGGTGTCACCGGCCCTGCTCATGATAGGGCGGGAACTAAAACAACCACTGGACTGCCCAAGAGCCAAGTCAGCCCCTGCACGTGTGAGCCCAGGGCCCCAGAAGGCTAAAGTACAGGTCCGCAGCTCACAGGCTCAGAGGAAGCAGAGGTTCAACACCTTGCGCAGAATGTGGGACCCCTCCCTGTTAGCAGGGGACTGAGTCTGAGTCAAACATGCACACCGTCAGAACAAGCTGCATTCATACTGGTCAGTGCCCTGGCAGGTGACTCAGCAGCTAGGACCGGCCACCTACAGACTGGACAATGGGACTCGGTGGTACTCGAACCACCTGCACAGGGTTCAGGCCCCAACAGACCCTGGATCATCCCTGTGCCCTGCTGCTTCTCTCAGCTAGCAGCCTGCTCCGGAGACTGATGGGTTAGGGGTTAACCCCCTGCCGCCGCCAGGTCCTGCTTCTCAGCCGGCTCACCCTCAGAGAGCCAGGGCTCTGCCAGTCTGGTTTGAGGACTATGTTATTAGTAAGTAAAGGGGTTTTGGTTTCATGGATTGGAGAATGTGTTGCGCTTCCTAAGGGGGGTGGGGGAAGAAAATGTTATGTCTGCTTACCAGCATTATGTGTTACTATGCCTTTAAGAGCATTGGTTGTAAGTGGCTGAGCCGTACGGTTTACGGGTTGTTGTAAAATGTGTTGCGAGATTAAAGCTTACTAAAACCCGGCTTAGGTCTGGTCGTTTTCTAAACAGAATAATGCACATTTCAACAGAATTGGGAGGTCAGTTTTGTAAGTGTTATGAACTTGAGTAGAGTGAATTCACTATAAATTCATAGTCACATTCATATAAATATGAATACTTTTTCTTGGAAATGACCAAAGAAGTTTAGATGCACAAAACTTCTTTGTGGCTCTTTTTGGAGTTGCAGTAACATGCGGTTTGACAGCAAGTTATACAGTATGATGTTACACTTAATGTGTGAGACGTTACATGTGGCTTTACGGTTATTAGATAAGACCAGAGACAATTCCCAGGTCATAGCCAGATAAAAAAATATATATATTCTATTCTATATACTATTGCAGTACCTCATCTACTGTCTGTTAACAATAGCAACAGCTCCACAAAAGCACACCCTTTGGTTAATGCAGTATACATAGCCGGGGGGGGGGGTGATTCAGCCTTTAAACCCTACATAAACTATGAGTAAGGAAACAGAAGTCTGGTTCAATAACATGCATGTCAGGCAAATTGGAGACTCTACTTTGCTGGTAGGTGTGAATGTTTTAGTGTGAATTATGATGGGCTGTCTCTGACCTGGATATCTCCCCACCTTGTTACCCATTGTCTGCTGCGGCACCCCCCACCACCACCACCACCACCTCGCAAGGCCCAGAACTGGGGCAAGTGGGACTAGAGGATTAGCAATTGATTTGACATTTCTGATTTTTGCAACAGCATTCCAAAAACTTCATAACCTGTGGTGATTATGGAGTCTTTCATTTTACTTGAATGTGTTTTATTACGTGGCTATCGTTTGTCTCCTGTAGCACTTTTAAGGGTGTTGTATCTTTAGTTCGTTGATACATGTAATTCATAGTAATTAATAAAGTTAAAAACATACAGTTAAAAAGGTTATATATATTGTGAATGTTGAATCATTTTGTTTGCTTATGAAGAATTATAATTGTGAACAGCGACTAATACAGACCACAAGGTGGCAGTGATGTTTTGAGTGTAACGTTACAAGTGCCACAAAGCGGTGTCGAAAAACGAGGAAGAAGAACTTGACTAACGCGAGTGAGACGGAAACAGTTGAGTGCCCCGCATTTTATTGGTGTAAATTACCCGCTGTTGTTCAGTAAACCGTTCAAAGTTCAGACGTGATGTCCCGCTCGTTTATGCACAAGTTGCAGCTAAGTCCCCACAAAGGGCTCTAGTTCCTGGGTCATAGTGCAGTAGAAGGCGCTGGCGCAAGTTCACGGTGCAGTTCAAGAAGGTGTGGCCAGTACTTTTTTGTGCCATTTCCGGGGCATGCTGTGCTGTTTCCGGGACATGCCGCGCTGTTTCCGGGACATGCCGCGCTGTTTCCGGGACATTCTGCGCTGTTTCCGGGGCATGCTGTGCTGTTTCCGGGACATGCTGCGCTGTTTCCGGGGCATGCTGCGCTGTTTCCGGGACATGCTGCGCTGTTTCCGGGACATGCCGCGCTGTTTCCGGGACATGCTGCGCCGGCGGTAATCGGGCGCAACAGAGGCGCAGTGGTAAAAGGGTTGCATTAGAAGGAATAAATGATCAGTAGGAATGGTAGGGGGTTGTCTTCTATTACAGCCAATCCAATCAGCTCCTCTCATTCCCTTTAAAACCAGCACACTCCATACCAGTTGGTGGCGGTAATGCACCACATTCACACCTAGGGACACTCTAGTACGGCCTATTCACCTGACCTACGTGTCTTTGGACTGTGGGAGGAAACCGGAGCACCCGGAGGAAACCCACGCAGACACGGGGGGAACATGCAAACTCCACACAGAGGACGACCCGGGACGACCCTCAAAGTTGGACTACCCCGGGGCTCGAACCCAGAACCCTCTTGCTGTGAGGCCACCGTGCTAACCACTGCGCCACCGTGCTGCCAGGCTGTCTGACCCAAACAATGGAAACTTTTCGAAGGAGGTAGAGCTTCTGACCACATGTGATCCCATAATGCTGCACTTATCTAGAATCAGGGATGGCAACACACACACACACACACACACACAAGCTGGGAAGGAACGTACAAAAATGAACTCGTTCAGTTGATTAGTGTTAAACTGATGGATGAAATTGTTTCAAAATGTACATCTCCAAATGCTTCCCCATCACTCTCAACTGCACCCCAGACATCAGCCACCAAGATAATAAGAATAAGAATAATGGCTAGCTGCTCATTTCATAATAGATGGCGGGAAGTCCAGACCGGATAAGGCAGAAAAGCTTCTCCCAGGAGGAAACCGATGTCCTTGGTCGGGAGGTGCAGAGTCGCCAAGTGCGCATACAACACATAATAACAGGCCTAGCATGAAGGCGGCAGCCCACCGCTCCCAGCTACACAGATCACAGCCAGGATGGGTTCATTTGCAGCAACTGCATTTCCCCGAGGGGATTAATAAAGGAAACTTAATTTAAAATTTTTCATTTCATTGTTATTTATTCCACTCGTGGTAATGCACAGCTCCAGACAGAGACTTGCGATTCATAATGAAACACAACTCAGTTTACACGTTCCATGACTGAGAAGGAGCGGGGAGAAGAAACCCCTTGTTTTGCCTGCCCCTTACTCACACCTAAATAAACAACAGACTAGATGGTCTGTCAGTCAGTTACTCAACTGCAACATGGGAAATTAAAAAGAACCAAAAAGCCTTATTCAGCAATTCACCATCAGCTGAAAACCCATTTCCTGACAGCTCCATATTGTCTAATTAATCTTTCCTTCTACATTTTCTTGAAGTGGAAGTTATTTATACAACCCTGTAGATCCTTCTCTGAAGAATTCCGCCGTTTGACGCCACGTGCCGAAATAAAGATCTGCTTTAAAGTAGTGCTGCATACTGATGTTTCAAACTACATTTCCTTCTATGGTGCTCGTGCTTTGAACTAAAAACAAATTAATTTTTTTTGTAAATCTTCTGATAATACGCTGCTTTTTGCCCTGTACGTAACTAAAAACGTAATTAAATTTAACACCAATTCCAACGTGATACGAGACAACACACAAACATGATGATGTGACAGGCTACCGTTTAGCGTGTCTTCGTGCTCACCAGCGTCTTCCTCTCTTTCCTGCACGCTCTATCAACGCAGCAGGAGATCTTCAATAGTTGTGATCACGGATCAATTAGCCCAGGCAATCAGTTCCTTCTTTCAGGTTGGAGGAGGTTAATTGAAATATTGAAATCCAGGAGCGTGGCCACGTGGGGGCCGGGCCCCCCCCCCGGCCCCCATTGGTCAGAGCACGCCCCCCCCGCTTCCCCTGTCCCGAGTGGGTAGCTGAAATAATGAAGCTGAAATACATGCACTATTATAATTAGGCTATTATTATTCAGTCTTTTCCTTTGCCACTAAAGTTGTGAGCCCAATGGGCTCATATCTGTGTAAAAGCAAGAGTGTGTAAGTGCAGCATGGCAAGTCCAAGCGATGTAGTTTATTTCGTTGTGTGTGTTCAGGATATGGAAGTGTTGGCTTCATTGTGCACATTTTCCCTTCATGCAATTGAAATTGCAATTGGAATACTAACTGACATTTCTGTCTTCGGTCTTTACACTTTACAACACTTAAACCATACCCATTGTATTAACACCCGTGCATGGGGCATGTAGATTAGATGAATGATACCGTTCTCATACCCTTTGGCTATACGCAATCCATGGCATTGTTAAAAGGGCTATCATAACCTTCAAAAGTAGTTTTGAAATAGTAGTTTTGACAAGTGCCACCCTAATTAAATGGCTGGCCCCAGCTGCCCCCCCCCCAGTAAAAAAGTCCTGGCTACGCCCCTGTTGAAATCCCTGCCACATGTTGTTTTCTGCGCGTAACGACGCACACTGACAGTTTTATGTTGGAAGACACGTGCAGATGCGCGTGCAGATGTTTTGTTTTCTGATTGAAAAGGTTCAGGCCAGTTGTCATTAGTTAAATTATTCATGAAGCGGGCCAACATACCATACACAAAGTGGCGTGTGTGACTTTGGGCACGTCTATGCTTTTAGTGCACCTTCGCCTAATGCCCGGATGCTACCAGGCGGGCACACAGACGCAATATCTGGCTTTATTCGGCGCCAAACTAGCACTGCGCCACCTGATTTTGACTGTCACGCCCGCTACTGCGCACCCACGCCCGTTTCGGCGCAAGTGACGTCATGGCGAGCCCGGAAATTAGCAAACGTGGCCAGGCGAGAGAATAACCACCTTGCGCCATACGAGATTGTCACCACGCCTGCGTTAGCGCTAGAAACTAGAGCCCTTAATATCAACTGTACTGATTCATTATTACTGATACGTTAAGAGAAACGCCACTCTTACTTTTTCCAACCTTTATTGCTGAAAACCTCTTTATTTTTATTTTATTTTTTTCAGGTGACACATGAGACTTCGTTCAATACAGTGTGAGTGGTCGCCCTATTATTTTAGGGTTGCCAGCGAACTCTGCTTTCGCTCCTATCGTAAACACAGTTGTACTACACCCAGCTGACCCTAAACAAGGTTTTGTTTTTTTCCTTGTTTTTAACTTTCAGCTTCACAGGGGAGACAAACTGCAGACTTAACTATATAGCAGCACCTTGGAAGCTGGTAAGGACTGAGTGCCTGGCTCATGGACACTTCACCAGGGTACATGTGTGCCGACATAAGTTGTCCTACACCCAAGAAAGGGCCTACAGCAACACCACTTCCGGTGCCATTTGAGCCCCGATCACTGCGATCTGATGATCTGTAATCAGAAACGCCATTACCAGGTTGGCCAAAATACCGGTCTCCGGCTTTTCCACCGCCTGGTAGACGATACAGTAGCGCGGCTGCACGTGCCACCAGACTTAAAAAAGTTTCACCACCGGGCCAACGGGCTTCTGAACTCACAACATTAGGCACCTCTCATTGCAGATCCGCTCATGTGCTGTCGGCGCTGTTTAGCTAAAAAGTTGCACCATTCCCTGAACTTCTGCTGCTTTTCCACCAGGACTGACGCACAACCTCCACACGGGTCACTGTTAGGAACACACGGCCCCCTTCACATGTGCACACTGCTCCTATAATATTCTGTTTTCTGAGCTGACCTGATAGCACATTTCAAGTCAAGTCAAGTTTATTTGCATAGCAATGATCACAAGTTACAAATTTGCCTCAAGGGGCTTTACAGCAACACAACATCTTGTCCTTAGACCCTCGCATCGGATAAGGAACAGCTCCCTGGAAATAAAAAAATAAAAACCTCTTTTACAGGGGAAAAAAAAATAGGACGGAACCTCAGGGAGCGCAACCGAGGAGGGGGTCTTGGATGTTGTGTGCGCAGAATAAAACACAACTCACACAATACAACACTGAAAGAGGTACAACAGAATTATAATGGAATTATAAAATATGTGAAGAATATGATGAGGAGGAGGCCAAGCAGTGTCCAGACGCCACCGGAACAGCCCAGGACCCGAGCCACGTCACCACCATCACCATGTGGATGCGGCAGGCCAGACTACACGTGCACACAAGAGAGACTCACATCACACCATTCACAACATACGTGGGAGAAGAGACAAGAAACAAAACATTAGTGACACATCGGACTGAGAGAAAGATACGACATTGAAACAGGATAACAAGATTACGTGGATTTATGAAATATATAAAGAATGTGATGAGGAGGATGCCTAGCAGTGTCCAGGTGGCAACCACCATCACCATGGAGACCCGGGAGGAGGACCTGTGCACACAGGAGAGACTCAGATCACACCATTCACAAACAGAAGAAGAGAAAGGAGAAGACGTCATTGAGAGGGAGAGAGGAGACGTGAGAGAAGAGAACAGTTTGCAGTAATCTATTCTCTATGATCTCGTCGGCAGAACAGTGGTTGGCAAATTCACTGAGACAGAAACCGCAGTACATGTTGTGAAGTGCTCAACTTAAAGGCAACCATTTGTAGGTTAAGGCTAAATATGACTCTTAAGTTTGGATTTAAAGGACTCAAAGACTCTGATTGTCTGATGGCAGCAGGCAAGTTATTCCACAAGAATAGGGCCCGATATGGAAAAGGCCCTGCCACTAGCTAATGTCTTTTTAACTTTGGATACACAGGAGCCCTGTATTTTGAGAGTGAAGAGCTCGAGATGGAGTGTACGGTTTAAGGAGACCAGACAGGTAAGATGGAGCAAGCCCATTTAGGATTTTATTTATTGATTGATTTATTGATTGATTTTGCTCCCTTTTTATCCCCAATAGTGTCTGGCTAATTACCCCACTCTTCCGAGCCGTCCCAATCTCTGCTCCGCCCCCTCTGCTGATCCGGCGAGGGCTGCAGACTACCACATGCCTCCTCCAATACATGTGGGGTCGCCAGCCGCTTCTCTTCACTTGACAGTGAGGAGTTTCGCCAGGGGGACGTAGCGCATGGGAGGCTCATGCTATTCTCCCCAGTCCCCCCTCCCCCCCCGAACAGACACCCCAATCGACCAGAGGAAGCACTAGTGCAGCGACCAGGACACATACCCACATCCGGCTTCCCATCCACAGACACGGCCAATTGTGTCTGTAGGGACGCCCGACCAAGCCAGAGGTAACACAGGGATTCGAATCGCCGATCGCCGTATTGGTAGGCAACGGAATAGACCGCCACGCCACTCGGGCGCCCTCATTTGGGTTTTTATAAGTCAGCACAAGCAACTTGAAGTCAGATCTAACATGGATAGGAAGCCAGTGAAGGGAGGCAAGAACCGGTGTAATATGGTCAAATTTTCTAGTTTTAGTTGGGATTCTAGCTGCAGCATTCTGAACCATTTCAATACTTTTAGTACTAGCATAGGGCAGACCCGAAAACAGAACATTACAGTAATCAAATCTGGATGAAACAAATGCAGGTATTAGAGTCTCTGCATCAGCCATAGACAGGAAAGACCGCATTTTAGCTATGTTACATAAGTGAAAGAAAGGCAGTCTTGATGATTTCTTTAATGTGCTTATCAAAGAAAAGTCTGGGATTAAACAACACTAGGATTTTTGGCTGCCACACCTTGTGAAATCACAGAGTTGTTAGTTGTTATTGTTACTTGATCAAATTGTTGTCTGTGTCTAGCAGGGCCAATGACCAGCATCTCAGTTTTTTTCCGAATTTAAAAGCAGGAACTTTAGTTACATCCAATTTTTCACAGCAGCCAAGCAGGTCTCTAAATTAGTCATTTGAGTGTTATCATCAGCCTTTATAGACACATACAGCTGGGTATCATCAGCATAAGAATGGAAATTTATTCCATGACTGTGTATAATTTGGCAAGAGGTGAGATATAAAGAGGAAAAAGTAGAGGGCCAAGAACCAATCCCTGAGGTACGCCATATTTAACGTCAGAGAATTTCGATGTAATATTGTTATAGCAGACACAGTGTGTTCTTACAGATAAGTAGGACTTAAGCCAAGAGAGAGCTAAGCCAGTGACACCAAAATTACAATTTATTCCGTCTAATAGTATACAGTGATCAGTGGTGTCAAAGGCTGCACTGAGGTCCAGCAGTAGAAGCACAGAGGTGGAATCAGAGTCGATAGCCGGTAAAAGATCATTCACCGCTCTGGTCAGGGCAGTTTCATTGGATTCACAGGCCCTGAAAGCCAATTGAAAAGGTTCGTATAGTTCTCTTCTTTATGGGTCGAACGTTATTGATACACAAATCTCTCTAGTACTTTAGATAAGAATGGAAGATTAGAGACTGGTCGATAGTTATTAAGAGACCTTGGATCAAGGTGTGGTTCCTTAAGTAGAGGTTTGACCACAGATGTCTTAAAACTTATCTCTCTCTGGTACTTAAGATAAGAATGGAAGATTAGAGACTGGTCGATAGTTATTAAGAGACCTTGGGTCGAGGTGCGGTTCCTTAAGTAGAGGTTTGACCCCAGCTGTCTTCAAACTGCTGGGAACAGTGCCAGTTGTAAGTGATAAATTAACAATGTCTAGCATTGTAGGTCCCAGGAAAGGTCAGAGGTCTTTAAAAAGATTTGCTGGTAAAGGTTCAAGAAGGCAAGTAGTTGGTTGAGAAGCTGACACGAGCTTAGTCAAAGTATCAAGAGAGATAGTCTCAAAAGCTGTAACAACAGGGACTATCAGTGACTCATTGTATAGGTATGAATTTGGTAAGACAGGATCTGCAGGAGTGGCTGGAGCTGAACTTATTTTGTTAATGATCTCATCAACTATTGCAGGAAAAGGTACAGAAACTCATGGGCCATGACTGACGAGCAGCTAATAGACAGCTACTTTTTAGTGAATTTTAGCTACAGTGTCAAAGAGAAATTTGGGATTATGTTTATTAATATTGATTAAGTGAGAGAGAGAGAGAGATACACTGCTTTCGCAGCAGATAACGCTCGCTTGTATTTCAGTAAACATTCATGCCAAGAGAGGTAAAAAAAACTTCCAATTTGGATTTTCGCCATTTATGTTCCAGTGTCCTGCAGGCCCGCTTAAGAGCACTTCTCGTCGTTACACCAGGATGTACGCCTCTTAATACATTTCATTGTATTGTTGACCCTGTGTTAACTGACATATGATGAGTAAAACTGAAACTTGAAGTTGAAGCTTTTTTTTAGATTTTTTTTTTATTGTCATCCATGGAGACCGAGCATCCTTGGTGTTATTCTTCGGTGTGGGCAGTTTGAGCACAGTAGTGAGACTGGCAGTCGGCAGCATGTTTAACCCGGGAGCAGGGAGGATGTTAATGTTGGAGCCACCGTCTGTGGGCACTGAGTCCAATGTGGTTTACTGTTAGACACACTAGAGGACACAAGATGGCACTAAGGAACTGCCTCTGCACTGTTTCTTCTTCCTCTTCCACTTCATGCCAGTAAGTGGAGAAGAAAAAGAAAGAGGGAGTGGGGGGGGGGGCGCGCGATGGGGAGAGAAAGAGCTCACCGAAGATTTATGAAACACAATTAATTGAACCGTTCCTTATAAAACAGCCTTAATTACGGCTATGGCAAATTGGGTTTACACGCTGGAATTGAGTTTTCTTTTGTTGGACTCGCTCTGGGCTGATTTACGGTATCTTTTGCGCTTCATTGCCCGTAATTAGATCCAAATAACTCGTTCCTCATTACGGAAGTCTCACGGGAATTTAAACAGTTGTGTTGCCGACTCGCCGAGTGCAGGCCTCCGCCGGGATGTGTGAGCATGTGCGCGACTTCTGCACGCCTGGCGAAGCTCCATTAGTGTGTACATACTCTACATATGTGCCTATGTGGTGTGTTTTGTGTGTCTGTGTGTGTGTGTGTGTGTGTTTGTTTTTGGTGGTGTGCCGGTGATGAACACATTAGCGGTGTGCTCACTGTCCTTCACAGCATGAGGCTCATGTTTAGCCTCCTGTCTGGCTTCCATCGAGGGAAGCGGTCAACCTAATCCACTCTCAGCCCCGCTTCATCCCAGCCCTGAGCTCCCTGCGGGTTGGCCTGCGTGTCCCTGGTGCATCTGTAACATTCCCAGTTAGCAAACTTGCTGTGGCCCGGACCCGTCCCACACCCGACTTCCATCTTTCTTTCATCCGGCCCACATACCGCGTGGAATGACGGCACTTGAGCGGTCCGGCCCGCTCCTGTTTGCCAGATCCGGGCCAGAACCAAGCCATAGCAATGCTGCACGTGCCACATATTTGCCAAAGGTGGCCCGTATTTGTTTCGTGATATTTGGGCCATATTCACCATTCACCACACGGGCCACTTCAGGGTCACATCCATTTCAGGCCACCAGTGCCGCATCACTGCCTGAAGCGGCCCACATCCGGGTGCTATCCGGGCAGCTGTGTGTCGAGCATCGGTATTCCACCCAATTTCCTGCATTACTCCTTACCCCCCCCGCCCCCCCCCTCCGGTCTGGTCTAAGGTGTGCTTACAAGTGAAATCAGATGTAGTGGCTACACATATACCCGCTGAATTTATACCCCCCCTCCCCATCCCCCACCACGTGCACACATCATGAGAACACCCACGTCCCCAACAAGTTCAGAGGTGTGCACATGCAGGTGCTCGCACACATGCAAACAAATGCACGTGTTCAACCATGTGCTCACACAAATGCACCGATACACAACGAAACATACACACGTGTGCACGCAAGCCCACGCACAAAACGCAAGCACGCACACATCCACATACACACATAGGTATACGCATCTGTGAAGAGACACAGGAAGGTCCACACGTGTCTATGCGCTTGTTTAGTGTAGTATGGGGTACAGGAATGCGTGCTGTTGACTCCGACTCCGCTCATTAATCTCTCCACGACCGTTTCCAAACATGTTTAACTGCCAGGTCCAGGTCCAGGTCCGGGTCCGGGTCCAGGTCTACCTAAGCTCTGTGAATTTCCACTCGCCGTGCATCCACGCTGCGCCGAACAATGACATGATCCTCAAATGGCTTGCCTCTAAATCCCCCAGAAATCCCTAACAACCACCGGCATGAGAGTGAAGCAGGGCAGGCCGTTCCAGCGAGCCATTATTCCCCCTCTGTAAACACGAGGGGCTTGGATCCCCGGCTAACAAGGCCCGACTCACGGGCCTGTGGTTGGAACTGAGCGAAAATATTTACAGGGTCCATGTGCCAAGTGGTTTCTGTAGTTACTATGTAATGTGTGTGTGTGTGTGTGTGTGTGTGTGTGTGTGTGTGTGTGTGTGTGTGTGTGTGTGTGTGTGTGTGTGTGTGTGTGTGAGGTTTCTAAGCAGGCCGCTTTGTTGAGGTTTTGACCTGTGTCCAATATTTCCTCTCCGGCAGTCCCCTGATCCGGCGGGTGATAAGATTAGTACTGTGAGGGTCTACCTGCGGGGCCGACACCCGGCACACAGTGTGTGTGAGTGTGTGTGTGTGTGTGTGTGTGTGTGTGTGTGTGTGTGTGAGGAAATGAAAGAGAAGAGAAATTGAATGGACCTATTATGATCCGGTGGTGACTGTAACTGCAGTTGCCGTTTAAAACCATGTTAAACACAAACTGGGATTTCATCATTTCTCAAACCCACCCAAACAAAACAAAGCAGAGCCTGCACACACACACACACACACACACACACACACACACATCCTCACAAATCTATCCTTGTGAGGCCCCCTCATTCACACACACACACACACACACACACACATCCTCACAAATCTATCCTTGTGAGGCCCCCTCATTCACATACACACACACATCCTCACAAATCTATCCTTGTGAGGCCCCCTCATTCACCCACACACAGACACACACACAGACACGCGGGGACAGACACACACACAGACACACACACAAACACACACACACACACACACACACACCCCCTGATGGAATGGTGAAGATTATAGCCCACACACAACAATGCCTGCCATCTTAGCCAGCCACTGAGGTGCGATGATGAAGATATATATATGATGATGTCATATATGATGATGTCATATATGATGATGCCATATATGATGATGCCATATATGATGATGACGACAGTTCGATCCCTCTACTGCACTGTGCAAATGAGCTGCACAATGCCGTCAAACAGAAGACGCGACAACATCATTTCGGAGAGAAAAGTAAATAAATGAGTCCCCCTGAAGGCGTGCACAGACGTGCACCCTGCATGTTGCGGGTGTGCAGGACTTACCGTCCTCCTGAGGGGGGCGCTGCACGGCCGGCTGGGCCCGGCCGAGCAGAGAATTCAATAATACGTCAGGAGCGGTTAAACAGACGGTTCAAGAAGAAAAGGCGGGGGGAGGGGGATGGGGGTGGGGTGGGGGGGTAGCTTGGTAAAACCCTCAAACTGAATTACCTGCGAGGGCGAAGCCCAGGCTCGCGGTACGGGCGCGCTCCGCGCGGGTTTGAATACCCGAGCAGCTCGAGAGCTGCGCGCGAAGACTGTCCTCCCGCTAATTCAATATCCATCGCTTCCTGCAGTTTCCTCCCGTAGTCCTGCCGTGTTTTGCCAAGACCTGATTGACAGCCGCGGCGGGCTGGTTCGGCTCTGATGTGTGCTCGTGCGTCTGGCCCCGGCTCAACGGGGCCGGCGTCAATGAAATATGTGTCTCAAGCGGACACACAGCCGGGGCTCGCGCGGGGGGGGGGGGGGTCAGACGATACGATGCATAGTTCAACATTGTTATGTTGTCTCTGCGCGTGCGCGTGCGTGCGTGCGCGCGTGCGTGGTATGACCGACTATTGCCTCTCAGGTGAGCAGCACCCCGTGTGGATCTAGGGTGTCCGGGGGCAAAGTCTACATTCCCCTCACTGTTAATCCATCATAGCTGATGATAAAGAGGTGTTTGCTTTAGGGCGCCCGGAGATCCATCATGCCGCAGGCCGCTGACCACCACTCGGCATGGCCGCCCTCCGCCGGGCTCCTTCCCGCCCCGTGTCCTGAGAGGAGCCCCTCGGGGGGGCGGGGGGGGGTTGTTCACAAAGCCTGGTTCACCTGCCCGCTGTCCTCCATGTTTTCCAACCCAGTTGCATCACGACAGACAGCTCTGTTTTCTTTCGCATGTTTTTTTGTATTTTGTGCAGGCAGTGTGTGTGTGTGTGTGTGTGTGTGTGTGTCTGTGTCTGTGTGTGTGTGTGTGTGTGTGTGTGTGTGTGTGTGTGTGTGCGTCTGTGCTGCTCATGCTGGCATGTCCCTGCCTACAGAAGACGTATATTGTAGTGCAAAGGTGAAACTCGATGTGTGTTTTCAGGCCCACTAATGAAAATATATCCCTCAGCGACGTGGCATTTTTAGAACAACTGACTGTTCGGAACAAGATGTTTAGAGAGGGAGAGGGGGGGGGAGGAGAGTGAAAGGGAGAGAGGGGGGGGAGAGAGAGAAAGAGAGATGGAGAAAGAGTGAAAGTGGGAGAGGGAGAAAGAGTGAAAGAGAGAGAGAGGAGGGAGAAAGAGACAGAGGGAGAAAGAGTGAAAGAGACAGACGGAAAAAGAGAGAGGGGGAGAATGAGTGAAAGGGAGAGAGGGAGGGGGAGAGAGAAAGAGAGAGGGAGAAAGAGAGATGGAGAGAGTGAAAGGGGGAGAGGGAGAAAGAGGGAGAGAGAGAGAGAGGGGGGAGAGAGAGGGAGGTAGAAAGAGTGAAAGAGGGGAGAAAGAGAGATGAAGAAAGAGTGAAAGAGAGAGGGAGAAAGAGAACGAGGGAGAGGGAGAAAGTGAAAGAGACAGATGGAGAAAGAGAGAGGGGGAGAAAGAGTGAAAGAGAGGGAGGGAGGAAAAGAGAGAGGGAGAGTGAGAAAGAGTGAAAGGGAGAGAGGGAGGGGGAGGGAGAAAGAGAAATGGAGAAAGAGTGAAAGTGGGAGAGAGGGACAGAGAGAGAGGAGGGAGAAAGAGACAGAGGGAGAGAGAGGGAGGGAGAAAGAGTGAAAGAGGGAGAAAGAGAAAGAGACAGACGGAGAAAGAGAGAGGGGGAGAAAGAGTGAAAGAGGGAGAAAGAGAGAGAGGGAGAAAGAGTGAAAGAGACAGACGGAGAAAGAGAGAGGGAGAGAGTGAAAGAGGGAGAGGGAGAAAGAGAGAGGGGGAGAAAGAGTGAAAGAGGGAGAAAGAGAGGGAGAAAGAGTGAAAGAGAGAGGGGGACAAAGAGTGAAAGAGAGAGAGAGAGGAAGAAAGAGAGAGAGGGAGAGGGAGAAAGAGAGAGACATGTCATCGGCGGGAGACAGGATGGAGGGAAGATTTATGGGGTGCTGAGAGTGACGCGGACCGTGCTCGTGTTCCCGGCATCCAGACAGGGTTCGCGGATAAAGCGCGATCGTAAACACCGGAAGCAAGGTTCCCTCTACAACACACACGTGGCTCGCTCTCGGACACACAAACGCTAACACGTGCATGCATTTATTCACACACATATGCGTAGAGAAGTTCACATACACACACACACACACACGCACACACACACACACACACACACACACACACACAAAGGCATTCAACCTGCTCCTTTTCCCAAAACAACGCCTTTGCTCGAAAACCCAGACAAGACATCCCTCCTGCTCTTCTTTCAACACAACACCGACAGCACTTTCAATCAGCAGCGAGCGATACACCAGGAGACAGTAGCGGAGAGGCAGATGGGGGTGGGGGTGGTGGGGGGGGGGGCTGAATTAAAGAGGGTCTCATTTGTAGCCTATAGAGGACATTTTCAGTATTGCTAATTTTAGAGGAAAAGCAGGAACTGGCAGGAAGTGTTTACTCCATGTTGTGCCTCCGGGCCGCTGGGCTGCCACATCCACAGCCCAGGTGCTTCAGCTGCTTGGCCACAGCACATGTTGACCAGGATCTGAGGGGAGCACGCTGGCTCCCTTCAGGTCCTCGTTCGCTCCAGCTGCAGTCCTTGGATTCTGGACGGTGATGTGGGGGGAGGGGGGCAACTGGACTGGACTGCCGCCCTCCTCGTGGCATCCTTTGGATACGCAGAGAGGGCAGAATAGTGCTCGCACACATACGACTACAGACTGCCAGAGGTGGGGTCAAGTCGCACATGTACAAGTCACAAGTAAGTCTCAAGTCTTAACCTTCAAGTCTCAAGCGAGTCCCAAGTCCTTTTTTCTTGGGTCAAGTCAAGTCAAGTCCTGAGTTAAGGCAAGTCAAGTCCCAAGTCAAGTCAAGTCCTGAGTTAAGGCAAGTCAAGTCCCAATTCAAGTCAAGTCCTGAGTTAAGGCAAGTCAACTCCCAAGTCAGGTCAAGTCCTGAGTTAAGGCAAGTCAAGTCCCAAGTCATGTCAAGTCCTGAGTTAAGGCAAGTCAACTCCCAAGTCAAGTCAAGTCCTGAGTTAAGGCAAGTCAAGTCCCAAGTCATGTCAAGTCCTGAGTTAAGGCAAGTCAACTCCCAAGTCAAGTCCTGAGTTAAGGCAAGTCAAGTCCCAAGTCAAGTCAAGTCCTGAGTTAAGGCAAGTCAACTCCCAAGTCAAGTCCTGAGTTAAGGCAAGTCAACTCCCAAGTCAAGGCCTGAGTTAAGGCAAGTCAAGTCCCAAGTCAAGTCAAGTCCTGAGTTAAGGCAAGTCAAGTTCCAACTCAAGTCAAGTCCTGAGTTAAGGCAGGTCAACTCCCAACTCAAGTCACTCCCCCCGCCCATCCCCCAATTACTGCAGTCTTACCTGTAGTATCCAGTCTTTATAAAGACAAAAGACAAGATAGTAGCACATGTCTAATAATGATATTATTGGCCAATTTACAAACCCCAATTCCAATGGAGTTGGGACGTTGTGTAAAAACAGAATACAATGGTTTGCAAATCCTTTTCAACGTATTGAATACACTACAAAGACAAGATATTTAATGTTCAAACTGATAAACTTTATTGTTTTTTTGCAAATATTCACTCATTTTGAATTTGATGCCTGCAACACGTTCCAAAGAAGCTGGGACAGGGGCAACAAAAGACTGGGAAAGTTGAGGAATGCAAAAAAAACACCTGTTTGGAACATTCCTCAACAGGTGAACAGGTTAATTGAAAACAGGTGAGTGTCATGATTGGATATAAAAGGAGCATGCCCTAAAGGCTCAGTCGTTCACAAGCAAGGATGGGGCGAGGGTCACCACTTCCTGAACAACTGCGTGAGCAAATAGTCCAACAGTTTAAGAACAACGTTTCTCAACGTACAGTTGCAAGGAATTTAGGGATTTCATCATCTCCAGTCCATAATATCGCCAAAAGATTCAGAGAATCCGGAGAAATCTCTGCACGTAAGCGGCAAGGCCGAAAACCAACACTGAATGCCCGTGACCTTCGATCCCTCAGGCGGCACTGCATTAAAAACCGACATCATTGTGTAAAGGATATTACCATGTGGGCTCAGGAGCACTTGGGAAAACTATCATCAGTTAACACAGTTCGTCACTACAACTACAAGTGCAAGTTAAAACTCTACCATGCAAAGCCAAAGCCAGATATCAACACCACCCAGAAACACCGCCGGCTTCTCTGGGCCCGAGCTCATCTGAGATGGACTGACGCAAAGTGGAAAAGTGTGCTGTGGTCTGGCGAGTCCACATTTCAAATTGTTTTTGGAAATCATGGACGTCGTGTCCTCCGGGCTAAAGAGGAAAAGGACCATCCAGATTGTTATCAGCGCAAAGTCCAAAAGCCAGCATCTGTGATGGTATGGGGGGGGTGTTAGTGCCCATGGCATCATGGGTAGCTTGCACATCTGTGAAGGCACCATTAATGCTGAAAGGTACATATAGGTTTTGGAGCAACATATGCTGCCACCAAGCGACGTCTTTTTCAGGAACGTCCCTGCTTATTTCAGCAAGACGATGCCAAGCCACATTCTGCACGTGTTAGAACAGCGGGTCTTCGTAGTAAAAGAGTGCGGGTACTGGACTGGCCTGCCTGCAGTCCAGACCTGTCCCCCATTGAAAATGTGTGGCGCATTATGAAGCGCAAAATACGACAACGGAGATCCTGGACTGTTGAGCAACTGAAGTTGTACATCAAGCAAGAATGGGAAAGAATTCCAACTGCAAAGCTTCAACAATTAGTGTCCTCAGTCCCCAAACACTTATTGAGTGTTGTTAAAAGGAAAGGTGGTTTAACACAGTGGGGAACATGCCCCTGTCCCAGCTTCTTTTGGGACATGTTGCAGGCATCAAATTCAAAACGAGTGAATATTTGTAAAAAAAAAAAAAAAACCAATAAAGTTTATCAGTTTGAACATTAAATATCTTGTCTTTGTAGTGTATTCAATTGAATATAGGTCGAAAAGGATTTGCAAATCATTGTGTTCTGTTTTAATTTAAGTTTTACACAACGTCCCAACTTCATTGCAAGTGGGGTTTGTATCTAACCTGTGCAAGAAGTATGACAGTGAATTGAATTTACATTGTAATTATTGATATTCAGTAAAATAAATGTAATCAAACAAAAAATAATTAACTTCATAAAAGCTTATTTATTTCTTCGCCATCAAAAAAAAATTCCCTCCCCATCACTTTAAACAGTGGGGTGTACTGACACTGACAGCCAGACTACAAGAACTGTGAACTCTCTATGCTCTAGACCAGGGGTGGCTAACCATGTGCCATGGAGAGCCATGTGTGTGCAGGTTTTCATTGCAGCCAGACTCCACACCAGTTGAGATCACCTGGTGTGGAGTCCGGCTGGAATGAAAACCTGCCTACACACATGGCTCTCCATAGCACATGGTTAGCCACCGCTGCTCCAGACCAGTCATGCCCTGCCCTTTTTGGCCTAAATTGTGAGCCGCTTGACCAAAAGGGGATTTATCCTCTTCATCTTGTTTAATTTGAAAGATTTTAGTTACCTAACAATGCATCATATGCAGCATTTCACGAGACAAAAAGCTAAACAAATAAATAAATAAAATAGAGGGAAAGTCAGAAGGAATAAACCCAATTTTGTGCAACAGAAATATATATTTGTCTGTGTTACAGCTTTGATCGTCTTGGGACCCCATAAAATTTGACCCCAGGTTGGAAACCGCAGCCCTGGACCGCAGACTTTCTGATGGTTTTACACTCCAAGCTTTCACTCCGAAGGAAAAACAAATGACTTCAGCTGATTGTTTTCTCCGTCAGAAGAAAAGACTCCCTGACAGCCAGACTGCAGCATCAAACTTGTGTTACTTTCCACGTGTCTGTTAGCAGAATATCTCAGTAAGTCATCTCCTTTTTACGAGTTGTTGCATTTGCAAAATATGAGCTCTGAAAGGGTCTTGTCTGCGAGCCGAGCACGATGTGGCCTCATACATAGCCGCGGGAAGTAGGGGTGCTGAGGGTGCTGCAGCTACCCCTGGCGTGGAGTCCAAGGGAAAACATTGGGGGGGGGGATTAAAAATAAATTAAAATGTTTTAACAAATAAATAAATAAAAATCATTTTATTTATTCGTCTATTCATTGGAAACATTAATGACGTGACTGTAAAAAGTAAGTGGCCTACGACACAATGGCAACAAGCAACAACTGACTCATGACGCCCCCGTCAGTGACTCAGTCAGGTCACGTGTTTGAACACTGGTCCAAATGGCGCAAAAACGCATTTCTGAGTTTTCTGGGAAGCCCCAAATAGACAAAAAGAGATTGAGCCTCAAGTTGGCGGATCAAGCGGAGGAGGAGGATGCAGACTTGGAGCCTTAGCCGAGTGGGCCTACCAGCAGCAGCTGCAGCACCTCCGAAGCGAGCGCCACACCTGCCCCGGGCCCAGGAGCCACACTAATTCAAGCTAACGTCGCGGCAGTAGCAGGACAAAATGCTAGCGGTAACGTGGTTTCAGTCCAGGCAGTCGCTCCACACCAACCAGCCAAGGCAGTTTGGAAAAGAGACGTTTTCTCCTTCATTCAATGCAAACTGGTTCAACAAGTGGAGGTGGCTGCATTATACTGAGGAAGGTGATGGCGTGGTCTGTTGTAGGTGTGTGAAAGCAGTGGAGAAACGTTTCATCAATGAAGACAGTGTAAGGTTTGACAGGGAGGCTCCACAAACCGGCGGAAAGCCACAGAAAAGTTCAACGAGCATGAAAAGTCTAAACTTCGTTGTGATGCCATTCAAAAAACCGCTGCTCTGCTAAACACCCCAAGTACTGCCCCTTTATCTGACGCTGTCCGCCGAACTCACAGCAAGGCATGTTTTGGAGCTGATGTTCAGGTCAGTGCTCCTCCTGGGAAAGAAGGGGGTGGCGCTTTTCGGGGTGATAACACCCGTGATGGCATTTTGTATGAACTGATGCTTGAACGTACCTACAACCTCCCAGGAGAGAGACAGAGGAGAGATAACTGGCTCTCGGACACAGTCCAGAATGAAGTCGTTCAACGGTATGCCTGCGCTATTCAACATGAGATTGTATCCCGTGCCAGAAATAGCCCGTACTACGGACTCACAGCTGATGGTACCACCGACTCCAGTACAATAGAGCAGTTCTCATTGATGCTGAAGTATGTGGATGAGAACTTGGAGATTCACTCTGAATTCTTGGATTTTACAATGCCCCCAACAGCAGCAGAGAGACCCTGTTCAAGTTGTATTTCTCAGGCTGAACCTGAGAAATACAACTTCCAGTTGAGCGTCTCCATGGATATTGTTTTGATGGAGCTTCTAACATGTCAGTGCTGTTTTCGGGTGTTCAGGTACGGCTAAAAGAAACATGCTCCGAGTCCCTCTTCGTTCACTGTGCCAACCATTCACTTGACCTTCAGGAGGCTGCGTGGGAGGTGGGTCTCGTCGCTGGTTCAGTGAACTTTGTTCAGGGCATAGCTGTGGTAATCTGTGAATCAGCAAAACCCAAGGACCTCTATGAGTCCATGTTTGGCTGCAGTGAGATAGTTACCATACTGGCCATATGTCCAACAAGATGGCACATACGAACAGTAGCTATCAAACGTGTGTGTAGTGCCTACAGAGAAATCATCAAAACATTGGAGCAGCTTAAGCATGACAGAAGTGTGAGAGGAGAGACCAGAGCTAAGATCGGAGGCCTGCTCAAGCAAGCAATGAAGGCTAAAACCTACTAATTAAGGCTAAAGCCTACTACTCTGTTGTGAAGCAACATTCGAGCCGTGTGAGTCGGTGGCCAGGAGTTTGCAGCATACCAATGCCAGCGCACTGGGCGCCCTTTAGTGTGCCTAACTGCTTGGAAGGCGCATGGAGGCCTTTTGGCATGATACAGTGGTGGATGACATGCTACAACAAACTGTATCCACAGCGGGACTTAAAATGCCAGGTGAGCACAGGGTGACAAAAACCCCAGCCCGTTATCGACACACAGTAGAGCCAGAGGCCGCTTCCGGGGTGCGGCTGTCGGGCTGCCTCCAGGGTGGTTCCTGCCGACCAGTTCGGCTTGGCTGCCCAGCATCCCCGAGCCTGAGTAACTTGCTGAGGCTCGGGGACGCTGAGCAGCGGAGGCTCGGGGACGCTGGTCAGCCGAGCCGAACTGGTCGGTAAGAGTGGCCGGCCGAACAGGACACTGTAGACGGAGTCGGCCGCTGTGGCCAGCTGGGACCGATCAGGAGGGCGACCAGGACGCAGGAGGCAGAGCATCTCCGGCGGATGGGCAGATGGACGACGCCGATAGTACTGCTGTGGCTGGAGGGCCACAGGGCAGCTGGACACCCTGAAGATGGCCCGACAGCCACACCCCGGAGGCGGCCCGATAGCCGCACGCCGGAGTCGGCCCAACAGCGGGACCCCGGAGGTGGCCTGAAAGCCAGAATCCGGCCGAACAGGAACCTGTAGACGGAGTCGGCCGGTGTGGCCGGCGACTGGTAGTCGGACAGGACGTCGGCCAGCTGCCAAGGAACATGGGACTGACGGAGACTCTGGCCCTCATAATGACCCTCTCAACTGGGCGCTTGGTGCTGGAGCTGCGAGCTCTCTCGTTGCAGGTGGAAAAAGTGCAGGGAGGGTGTTCCTATTTGCATCCCCAAATGAGAGACAAGCCTGCCCGCTGCAAAGGCCAAGATAGTTATTCATCTGCGTCTCTGGACTTGTATTAGTGTCCTGCTTGCGACACTTTCTGTACACTGATAATAACCTAGTGCTCTCCTCCGCCTGCAACTCAGCCGACTAAAGGGTCCAACCCGTTAGCCAACTGGCTAGTGAGTCTACTCATTCGTGATCGTTACACTACCCCTATCCGTCAGGAAGTGCATCCCACGTGCTTTCAATGGCCTCATGGTCTCACCATCCCACTTCTGACACCAATGTAGCGAATTCAGGGGGCAGCCGGAAGTCTGCCGCAGCCAGGAAACGAACCCGGGTCGCTTGCACCACAGACGATTGCGCTAACCAGTCCAATAAAGGGCCCGTCCCATTAGCTAAGGGCTAGCGAGTCTACTCATTCATGGTGGTTACACTTGCATACCGGGTAACATTACGCAGACATTTGTTTTGTATCTTATCTTTGAACTGAAAACAAAATGAACACAATCAAGTCATTCAAGTCATCATGTCTCAAGTCAAGTCCCGAGTCTCTAACTTCCAAGTCCAAATCGAGTCTCAAGTCAAGTCACAAGTCATCAAAACAGTGACTTGAGTCAGTCATTTGACTGTATCCACTGACCAATTGATCTTCCAACTGTGCATTTTTATTTTTTTTTTGATCAAAAGTTTTTATTGATTTCCAAACAGGTACGGGGGGGGGGCAAAAAGAGGGCTAAAGATAATCCCTATTATTACAAACCTAATCTTACAGATACATTTGGCAGGTGCATGTGTAGTACAATACATAGTGTTCTGCAAGCTTTTAGTCATCATCCCTTGTCCGGGAGATTATATCTGACAGAAGGGATTTCCAGCCTTCCAGAGTTGTCGGTCGAGCCTTACTGAGTCGTGCAGGGACATGTTCGAGGTTGAAAAGGCTGTGAAGCCATAATAAATTCATACCTACATCATGTGTATACCAGTGCTTTATAACTGTCTTCTTTGCAGCTGTAAAATCAGCAAATATCATATTGCTTTGAATTTTTAATTAAATTAAATTGAGATCAGAATTATGATTAAGGAAGCACAAGCCTGGATTAGGGACATGTGAAATTTCAAGTAAATCTGATAAAACAGAGTTCACGTGGGTCCAAAAATTAGAAATTATTAGACAGTTTCAAAACATATGGAGGAAGGTTCCAGGTGAGGTAGTGTTGCATATATATGAAGGTGATAAGTGGGTTGTGTTTTCATCTGGAACCTCTCATAGGGTGTTGTGTATGCTCTGTGAAGAGTTTTAAAATGAATTAGTTGTTGTGCTAGATTCTTAGAAGTCATATTCAGATTGGACCACACTTTACTACAGTTCAGATTGATATTCAGAGTTCCCAATTCCCTACTCCAAATGAATTCAATCGGTAGAGATGTAGAACTACAACCAATTAATTTGCTATATAATCAAAGACAGGCGGCACAGTGGCGCAGTGTTCAGCGTGGTCACCTCACAGTAAGAAGGTCCTGGGTTCGAGCCCCGGGGTAGTCCAACCTTGGGGGTTGTCTCAGGTCGTCCTCTGTGTGGAGTTTGCCTGTTCTCCCCGTGTCTGCGGGGGTTTCCTCCGGGTGCGCCGGTTTCCTCCCACAGTCCAAAGACATGTAGGTCAGGTGAATCAGCTGTACTAAATTGTCCCTAGGTGTGAATGTGTGTGATGGCCTGGCGGCCTGTCCAGGGTGTCTGCACGCCTGCCGCCCAGTGACTCCTGGGATAGGCTCCAGCATCCCTGAGAGCAGGATAAGCGGCTCGGATAATGGATGGATGTTGTGTTCATCATACTAGAGAACAGAATGTCTTGCGGCCTTTGCGGTGTCACCTTAGCGGATTCAATTATTTTCCATGCAGTTGTGGACTGTGGGTCAACCCATGTGCTGAGAGCTCTAATTTGAAATGACCAGTGCACAGAATTCAAATGCTGATAGAGCCAAACCACCTAACAATTTGGGCTGCTGCAGTGTAGTCAAACAGATCCTGGGGCGTCTGCCAGCCAAAATGAATTGGGAAACCATAGAGTGAATGCCTTTAAAGTGATGTGGAGGGGGACAGAGTGGTGACATAAAGAAAAGAAAATTAAGATGAGGCAACACCTTCATTTTAACTGTATTAATTCTGCCTTGAAGAGATGTCTTTAGATTGCTCCGTCTTTGAAAGCTGGTCTTTATCTTGTTCAGAATAGTGCCGAAGTACTTATTTTTATGAATACCCAAGTACAATGTGATAGATATAATATCCCAGATATGTTAATGAGTTTTTAATCTGAATAAACGAGGGGATAGGAGTATTTATTGTGACGTTATCAAGGGGCATCAGAGCTGACTTTGTCCAGTTTTTCTTGTAGCCTGATAGATCACTGAAGTGATCAAATTCCTTGATTATTGGGTGAATGGAGGTGTCAAAGTTGTCTTAAAAATAAACCATATTATCAGCACACAATGACATATGATCAGGACTGCCAATCTTAACGGGGGGGTACTGTAGATTGCCTAATGGCTTGCACTAGAGGTTCGAGGGATAGACAGAAAAAATAGCGGTGAAAGCGGATGTCCCTTTCTCACATGCTGCGTTGCAAAGGAAATGGGGAAGGGATGATGTCACCTGTTAGGGCACTTGCGGTATAGTGTCTTGATCACTGCAAGAAAGTTATGCCCCGAGCCAAAGCGTTGTAATACTGCCCACATGTATTTCCACTCTAGCCTATCAAAGGCTTTCCCTGCGGTGAGTGAGAACACTGCACATGGATTTGAGTGAGTGCCTGCAACATCTATTATACGCAGCAGCCTTCAGATGCAAGTTATCCCTTGCCTGTTTTGTCTTCATTGATTAGAGTATGAATAACACTTGTGAGATGTAAGGCAAGAGCTTTGGCATACAACTTAAGGCAGGGGTGCACAACTCCAGGCCTCGAGGGCCGCAGTGTCTGCGGGTATTTGTTCCAACCATGCAGCGCACCACCTGATTTAATTTATTAGCTCACTTCTTGGACCAAGGAGGGAAAGGAATTAGTTAAATCAGGTGGTGTAGTGCATGGTTGCAACAAATACCTGCAGACACTGCGGCCCCTTGAGGCCTGGAGTTGGGCAACCCTGCCTTAAGGTCATTCCTGATTAACGATACTGGCCTGAAACTGGGGCATTCAAGTGGATCCTTTCCTTTTTTTTTAAGACCAGAGTGTTCAATGCGGTTTTTCGATCTCTACGAAAGGTCCCGGTCCATCTATCCATCCATTATCCAAGCCGCTTTCTCCGAATCCGGGTTGCGGAGATGCTGGAGCCTATCCCAGCAGTCGTTGGGTGGCAGGCGGGGACAGGCCGCCACGCCATCACGAAATTAGAAGAGGTTAGCATTAAGTGTACCGACCAAGTCTCGAAGTTCTAAATATAGCTTGGGCGGCAGGCCATCTGAGCCAGGTGATCTGCCTTTATTTAGATATTTTAGAACGCTGTGCAGCTCATCCAGCTTTAGTGGGGCTTCCAAATAATCTTGGTCCATCTGCAAGATACAGGGTAGTTGTAATTTATCAAAAAAAATGGTGTGCAACTGGAATCAATGGATGCGGTCTTAGATTTGTATGTATAAGTTTTCAAAAACTGTTGTAAACGTGTCATTGATGGTCTGAGGATCCGTTGTAATCCTGTCATCAGCTTCTTTTATTGCTGTGATATGTGCCTTGGCCTCACATTCTTTAAGCATATAAGTGCCAGCAGATGTCTCGGGTGCTCTGATGTGAAGTAGTACTTCTGTCTGGTTCTGTGCAGGATAAATTCTGCCTTCGATAAGGCTGATGTGTTGCATTCTTCTTTCAAAGATGACAGCAATGTAGACTGGTGATCTGAGAAGTTATGCTATTGCACGTTTTGTAGTGAATGTTTTTTGTATTTGTGATATGGTGAGATTTAGTTTTAGCAAGGCTTGAAGAAAATTAAATACAAAAACCACGCAGGGAACATTTTGTTGTCTCTCACAGCACTTGTGGATTAGGACATTCACTTGCATTAATATCTAGGGAATCTTGTAGTTGATGTTCGAGTCAGCTAAGGAATTCAGAGTTAGCTAACAGGGATATGTTCAGCCGCCATCTGGGGGCCTTTGTCTCCATATTGGGAAGTTCCATGTTGTATAATAATGCTGAGTGGTCAGATAATAGAACTGGCAATATAGCAATGCATGCATTTTCTGAAATTACGGCTTGGTTAACAAAGATCAGAATCAGAAACCAGATTCGGAAACACTTTTGTCATTTCATTTCATGCACTTGTGCACATGAAATGAAACGAAACATCGTTTCCCCCAGCCCACAGCAGTACAAAGACAAAAACATATATCCTATCCAAAAACCACAAGAACACATATATGCAAACTAACGCGTATATCTAAACAAAATAAAAGAAAAAAAACCACTTTCCAGGAGAACGAACGCCAGCCAGGATGACTGTCGGAACTGCCAGTCCTGCATGGGCTAGCAGTTAGCTTAGCCTGCCCCGCTTCCATGTCCTGTCAGACCACCCTTGGTGTTTCCTCTTCGGGCAAAGCTCCAGTCAGGGCCGTGGTCCTGAGGCCCACATGATGCAGCAGACCAAGCTCCCTCAGCCGATCCAACGCCAGCTCTCCCAGCCAGACCGCTTCGACACACCTCCCCAAACTCCACACGACGACACTAAAAACACAGTCAAGGCTAGGCGAGGCCGCCGCCAGACCGCCCTCCGTGTTATTGGAACTGCCGGTCTGCATGGGCTAGCAGCTAGCTTAACCGGCCCTGCTTCCACCTCTTCGGGCACAGCTCCAGGCAGGGCCGTGGTCCCTGGGCCCACAGGACGCAGCAGACCAAACTCTTCCAGCCGATCCAGCACCAGCTCTCCCAGCCATCAAATGAAGACAAACTTAGACGCAGACATGGACAAAGACACTGCATGGACGGTACTGGGTGAGGCCGCCGCAAACGTGAATTCGCGCCGCCATCTTCTGACACTGGAAGCGGGTGTGGAAAGATGGTATAAAAGACAATATAAAGAATTGTAAAAGAATTGTAATTCTTTTATAAAGAATTATAAAAGACGGTATAAAAGATGGGACGATATAATCTATCCTGGAAAATATCTTGTGTATATTGCAGTAAAATGTGTAATCTCTGCTGGTGATATTCTGTACATGCAAAAGGTCAATAAGATTAAGGTCTTTGATAAATGTATTCAGCAAGTTGGATTAGTGGTTGTATCTGGATCAGATTTATCAAGCATGGGGTTAAAAGGACAGCATTGAAATCAGCCCCCACCACTAGGGAGCAGTTAGCTTGTTCTAATAACATATTGCCAATACAAGTAAATATGTCTTTGGCTCATTCAGGCAGTATATGGGTATGAATGCTAGTTTATGATTGAGTATATTTCCATTAGTGAAGGCTAGTGAATTCTTGTCATTCCCTGTGAGATTGATGTTTAAATGAAATGTCCTGTTGATTGAACTACACACCCCCTTGGTTTTGTTTTAGGGCACAGGAGGAAGCGATCACTCTGCAATGTTTTGAAATCGAGCCACATCGCACTGGTTTATGTGTGTTTCCTGAATTAGGACAATATCGGCTTTCTTACAATGTAGGTACTCTAGAACATGTTGGTTTAATAGTGGAGTTTAGGCCTTTTACATTCAGTGGTAAAATATTTAGCGGTTGCATTGATGTTTTCTACAACAGTGGATAACGGTGAAATTTCCCTACCAATCACTGCACATCTTGCCAATGCTGCTAATGTTGTAGTATGGAGTAACATGATGTCTGCTGAGGAGGAGATGGGGGAGGAGAAACTATATATATATACAAAAACAGGTACAGATTGCACAGAGATAAGTCCGTAGGTCTGTGAAAACACAAACATTTGTTGATACATGACCAATCCACCCCAACGCATGGCTGTAACACCAGCTGTCCCCACACAGTCAACTACAGATTTGGAAACATTCTTCACCATCCCAAACCTGATAATTAGCATTACAGAAACAAAGGGGGGGGGCAAAAACAAAAACCATGAGAATTGTTTAAAAAAGTAAACGTGGCTAAACATAGATGTGGTACATGCTATAATGTACCTTGATGTTGCAGTGACCTTAGTACAGTCCCGCAAGGTAAGGTTTGTGTAAGACAGAGCAAAGTGCTAAAAGTGGAGCTAGCATGCGTCCATGTGCACTGTGATGCTTTCTTCCCCTGTGCGTTGATAAGCGCCGTACCTCCCCTTGTTCGAGCTTGAAGCAGCAGCCATAGTACCGTCACTCTGGGCAGCTGTAGGGCAGATATTCCGTGGCAAAGAGGGGATGAAATCTTCCACAGCTTGAGGGGACTCAAACGTCATCTTCTTGCATTTGTTCTGCAGCTTCATCACTGCAGGGTAGACGAGAAACGGCTGCAGGCCTACAGCTGCAGCCTTCTTCGTGGTAGAACTGAAGCTCGTTCTCCTCACAGCAGTGGTAGGGCTGAAATCGGGGGAGAACAGGAGAGCAATGTTGGGTGCATATTTCGCTGGATGTGTTTTAAGTGCAGAATATCATATTTAAGAAAACCTGATCTATCCTGCCGTCGTAGTACACGAAAGATTAGGGCGTGCAGCTTACTGGAATTGCTATCTCGCCTATCATACACACGATGTGCTCGCTCAGTGTCGATGTCTCGACCCTGCAGCGATGGACTCCACTTGGGAAGACTGGCTTTGAGGAAGCTCACTGCATCAGAACCCTTCGCTGCTTCTGGTAAACCTTTGCTACTACTTTCGGTGGAACGGATGAGCTGCGGTGGGGGTCGCCACCGCGGCTCATCCGTTTCCATCTCTTCCTGTCCTCCGCATCGATCTCTGTCATACCAAGCCCACTAGCCATATATCATTTCTCCGACCCCTGTCCTCCAGTTCCGTCAACTTTTGATTGGCTGCTCTAAATGTTCCCCTAGTTTTGGCAACCGAACGCCCATCTTCTTGTGCAGCCGCCTGGACTGAGTCTACCCGGTCTTGTGTCCTTTGGCAGCTGAGGATACTTTCTCAAGCTGAGGGCACATCTCCTTTAACAACGTCATTCATCTTTTGTATGTCTGTGCGTATATCACATACTGCGGGAGGCCGAACAGGGTCCACAGCTTCTCTGACTGCCAAGGCAACAACTGCACCTAGAGAACCTCGCTGTTCTAGAAGGACACACTTCAGGCCAGTAGCAATAGCCGCAGCGAGTTCTTCCCTGACATGGATTTGTTTCTTTATTGGTGACTGTTCAGTCTCCCTTTCCCGCGCGCCTTTGGCTGTCAAAATGCTCCTGGTGGGACAGGTGTCGAAAGACCCGATGTAGGTCGACAGGACTGTTGAAAAGAGACTACGTGAGCAGAGCTAGCAACCATGCAGGTAAGACATTTTCATCATAGTACAAATCATTAAATTATTGTGCCCACATCGACCCATTTCCTTGTGTAGTGCAAAAACATACGAAACATAAATACTTCAAACCAGCATACCTCCAAAGGAGCAAGACACAACACAGGCATCAGTCACACGTCTTGTCCTCTGCATCTTTCCATGCTACAAATAATAATAATAATAATAATAGCAATAATAACAATAATAATAATACAAAACTCACATGAAACACCCTACAAAACATCGCGTCACCTACAAGGAGACGCCATTAAAGCCCAACCATTGCATGCTGCCTGTTAACCCACGAGACCAGCAGGTACAAAGCCCCGTGGAAGCTAGCACGAGGCTAATTAAATTAGCCAAACACACATGAATAATGTGGTCTAAAACAAAATCACAAATCATTTACAATGGAGGATAAGCCAACAAGTTCGTCAGCACCTCACAATACTGTGTATATTCCCCTGATATAACTTAGGAGAAGAAGAAGAAGAAGAAGAAGAAGAAGACGAAGAAAATATGCAAGACAACGGAGCGAGCATTAGAACACGTGACTCCCCAGCTCTGAGCACACGTGCTCGCTAAGCTAGGCTCAGCGGTGTCACACCAGAACATTGCCCCCGGGGAACAGCAGCTACGCGTTTAAACCCGCTAGGGTGGAATTCCTTTACAGGTAGGAACCAATTTTGGGGAAGTGCACAACAATCAAAAATATATATATATTTCAGGGAAAATAAAGAAATAGAATAAAATAAGAAATCTGACTCGGCCACACTGGCATGGCTGTCGAAGGGTCACATGACCCCCCCCCCAGTTACCCTACTTTGCAAAATATCAAACAGAATGAAAAAAAACAATTTTTCCAATAACATACACTAAAGAGTTCACTTGTTTTTAAAGCTTAAAAAAGGGGAGGGGGTTGTTATGAGAACAGAACATAGAAATAGAGCAGATTAGGGCTACTACGAGTGTTATTAAATCACATCAAAAGGAGTCGTCGATTATTTCAGCAGAACCTGAAGTATTCGGGGGAATATGTTCCATGCTGCAACG
>JAJHIY020000554.1:0-25000 GCA_022114975.2 Lampris megalopsis
CAGTAAATCAACCGCTGGTGGAATCCTGTCTAATTTATTACTATAGTACCTACATGGTAACCAGGGAAGTAAAGGATAAGTAAACTGAGTTCAAACACCACCTTTTTTTATCAATGTTTTTGTTGTTAAGAAACATAATCGTTCATTATAAGACAGACCTCTAACATTAAGGCACAATGAGATAAATCTCTTAACATCAAAATGAAGGCACAAGTTTATGTAGCACAAACCAACTAGATTTATACATTCTAATATGAAAACCTTCATAGCGTAACCGGTTATTTTCTTGCCCGGTGCGGGATTCGATACGGGGTGTACTGCACCACAAGGCGACATCACTAACCGCTCAGCTAAAGGGTCAGACCCGTTAGCTAGGGGGCTAACGTGTCTTATTAGTAGTTTACAATAGCAATATGAATGAATGATTGAATGAATGAATCGATGAATGGATAAATAAAATAACTCAACTTTATCTATCTATGGAAAGACATCAAGAAGGCCTGCCATTAAGATCTTGTTGGCATGTTGCCACAAAGTTACAATATTTTAAAAATGAAGCCAGCAGGCCAAAAAGAGAGTAGTCGGCAGGTGAACGTTGTCTACCATCTAGCATGAGATTTACTTAACTGACTGTCAACTGTAGCTCCTAAACTTTTCGACATCTCTATTATGTCAAATATTTTAAGTTTCTGGTATGCTAACCTACTTAAAGCTACAATCCATCACTATTTTTGAATTATTTTTTCCGTTTGAAATGTGATGATGACGTGGTGGTTGTGTTGGACAGACAGTCAGTCTTCCAGTAGGACAGTGTTGTGATATAACTGAGGTAGGAAGCAGAGGGAAACGGACCTGTTGACTCTGATGTTCTGGGACCACAAACAAGGTGTAGCAGCCATTGTGGCTGGTGTGCCATCAGCTCAGCAGTAAAGAGTTCCCACCCTTGTAAAAATGGATGCTGGGACCAAAGCTAACACAGGCAGTCTAATGTATTACAAACTATGTGGGAGCACTGTTGTACAGCCATGTTGATTGACACGGACACATCAGCGTCACGTTTCAGTCTCGTTTCCTGTTTGAGTAGGAACGTGTTTGCTGCTGCACCAGTGTTCGTCCCATCCGGCCAAAACATTTCAACAGGGTTGATGCTAGATCCAACGGGGTGTAGGCACGGAAGTAGCCGTGATTGGCTATTGCATCGGCCAATAGACAGCGTGGAACCTTGAAGCACACTGACTTGAAACAAACGATGCGCATTGAAACATTTAGCTAGCTAGCTTACACCTGAGCTCAACATTGCCAGATCATACTGTAATGATAGCTAACGTGAACACTTGCTAACCCTAACCCTAACCCTAACCCTAACCCTAACCCTGCTAACAATGGAAATTCAAAGAGTTTAAACCCTAACCCTAACCCTAACCCTAACCCTGCTAACAATGGAAATTCAAAAAGAGTTTAAACCCTAACCCTAACCCTAACCCTGCTAACAATGGAAATTCAAAAAGAGTTTAAACCCTAACCCTAACCCTAACCCCGCTAACAATGGAAATTCAAAAAGAGTTTAAACCCTAACCCTAACCAACAACCAATCAGGGCTACTTCCGTGCCTACACCCCACTGGATCTAGCATCAACCTTTCAACAGCGGTATACGGAGGTGGGAGAGTGTCTCCAACCATGGTAAAGATGACTGGTAGTTTTATGGAACCTGACTCCATGATCCAGATGGATCCAACAATGCTTTATCACTGGAGAAAAGTTGCAGATTTTAGCTTTAACCAACCACTTTGGTCTGTGGATATAACATTTACTCACTTGTAAACCCTACTAAATGGAGTAAAACAGATGCCAGCTTGGAGGGGGTGACTGAAGTTTAGATGTAGACTGTAGATAATGGTAGGGGACATTTATTTTTACACCATCTCATCTAAGTATCCACAAGATATCGTCACACAAATCTCAACAGCTTTTTTCTAATCCTCCATTTACTTACAAATCTACACTTTTCTCTCCAGCTTCTTCAAGGTAACAACTAATTCAGCATTGTTGTTAGCTAGGGCGTCAGGGTAGCATAGTGGTCTACCAACATGGGGATCGTCGGTTCGAATCCGGCTTGGTCGGGTGTCCCTACAGACATAATTGGCCGTGTCTGCGGGTGGTAAGCCAGTAGGTTGGTAGGCAACAGAATAGACCACCATGCCACCCGGACGCCCCACGCCATTAAGAAACAGTCTTGAGATGACTTCTAATTTGACCAATAACCTATTTAAGTGGTTACAAGCATTCATGTAAAAAACAGTTTACTCATGGTGGAGATGCCTCTCTGAAAGGAAGCTTTGTTAAGTAAAGGCTGCCTGGTGTCTGAAGTAAATTGAAAATCACTCGACCTTTGACCCCATTCCAAGCAACCTGTTTAGCCCACGACTACCCACTGACCAGGCCTACAGGACAACGCTGGTGATGCTTGTGTGTGAGCACGGATGAGCACATCCCATCATTAATCAGGAGGAAGACAAATTGGACAATTGACCAGTAACATGTGATCAATATCATTACAGTTTTCATAGGAGCTGGTGCCGAACTGGGCAGGAGTCACCTCACTTAGCATTCATCCAACTCCACATGGGAAAACACAACGCATGGACTGGGAACCAACAATGAATCAACCGTCGCCCCAGCTAAAAGGTTATTTGACATCGAGCAACCTCCATTACTGATCTGCTCGGTATACAAAAGCAGACAGACAGAGAAACATACTTTAATAAACAACAGCTGATAGTGTTATAGATGTGACGCACAACTGTTGTGACTTTGTCGTGAACAGAATGATACAGGATCATTGTCTTAAGTTTGTAATTTAAAGTAGGTCAAATATGGACTGCACATTTTTAAGAGTAGTTAATGTTACATCCATCCATCCATTAACCAAGCCGCTTATCCCAGTCAGGGTCGCCGGATTCTGAAGCCTATCCCAGCAGTCATTGGGCGGCAGGCGGGGAGACACCCTGGACAAGCTGCCAGTCCCTCACAGGGCCAACACATTTACACCTAGGGACAATTTAGTACGGCCGATTCACCTGACCTACATGTCTTTGGACTGTGGGAGGAAACCGGAGCACCCGCAGGAAACCCGCACAGACGCAGGGAGAACCTGCGAACTCCACACAGAGGACGATCCCCAAGGTTGGACTACCCCGGAGTTCGAACCCAGGACCTTCTTGCTGTGAGGCAACTGCGCTAACCACTGCGCCATCGTGCCATCCCTAATATTACATAATTATTTACATTTTGAGATATTTTATTGATCCCCACTGCTCCTAGCCGTGTAGCTAGGAGCAGTGGGCAGCCGCCGTGCAGCACCCGAGGACCAACTCCAGTTCGTCTTGCCATGCCTCTGTCAGGGGCACAGAAAGGAGTATTAACCCTAACGTGCATGTCTTTTTGATGGTGGGGGACACCGGAGCACCCCGAGGAAACCCACTGCAGACATGGGAAGAACATGCAAACTCCACACAGAGGACGACCTGGGATGACCCCCTAGGTTGGACAACCCCGGGGTTCGAACCCAGGACCTCCCTGCTGTGAGGCGACAGCGCTAACCACTGTGCCACCGTGTCGCTAAGGAAAGGGGAGCATCATATCCTGACTGGACGCTTAACAGCGACATGATAAAATAGTTGTGTTTTGCAGCGGCTCAGCAGAGCTAAAGTTAGTTCGTCTGTTAGCCAACAAAAACCCAGAAAAGCGAGCTGACACGAAACCTTTTACCAAAAGCTTTATTCGTTTGCGCATGTTAAGGAAGACATGAAATGAATATTGATTTTTTTTTACCTTGTGTAACTGGTTATTTTCTTGCCCGGTGCGGGATTCGATACGGGGTGTACTGCACCACAAGGCGACATCACTAACCGCTCGGCTAAAGGGTCAGACCCGTTAGCTAGGGACTAACGTGTCTTATTACTAGTTTACAGTCGTCACCCTCTCCCGGAAGCGCGCTCTCGCGCTTTGTTATTCCCGCGCTCCGAAGAGACTTCTGAGGATCTGCACACTTCCGGATCCCACCGCTGCCCCCAATGTAACCGGTTATTTTCTTGCCGGGTGCGGGATTCGATACGAGGTGTACTGCACCACGTGTCTTAGTAGTAGTTTACACTTGTTTGCTCATTCTCCCAATCACATTATGTGCCTATTCAACAAACTATGCCAAAAAAAAAACCCACAAAAATTAACTTTTGTCCTTTTTTCCGTCAAAATCGAATCATCTCAACTTCCTCTAAAACAGCCAAGACGTTGTTATTGCGTCACCGGGTCCGAGCAGGCCGCGTGAGGGGAGCGACGGTCGCCCTGGGCGCCGTTTCAGGTTGTCTTTACAGGTGATGAAGCGCATCTTATTTGCATCTCTGTCGATGTCCACCCGCCCACCCATCCATCATCCGAGCCGCTTGTCCTGCTCTCAGGGTCGCGCGGATGCTGCAGCCTATCCCAGCAGTCCTTGGGCGGCAGGCGGGGAGACACCCTGGACAGGCCGCCAGGCCGTCACAGGGACCACACACACACACACGTTCACACCTCAGGGCAGTTTAGTGTTGCCGATTCACCTGACCCACAATGGCGTTTCTGTGAAATCCTACCTGGAATGGGCAATACCACGTGGTGGAATAGGGGGAGCAGCTGAGACAGAACAGTGGTGGGGATGTAGAAAAAATAAAATGTTCTTGCCAACGAGGAGTCTAATGTTAAATGGAAAACATCAACAAGTCCTCCGACCCATACGACCACATAGGTGGTGTGTCCCTACCCCGCAACACTGCTAATTATGAAGTCCTGGTTTGAAGACACGGGGTCTTCATCATTGTTCATGCAGAGTGAAGGTGTAAAAGTAAGCAAACACAACATGGCAAGATTTGTGAAGAAACCAACATCTCACAAGAGCATAACTAGTTCTTGCACTCCCCCATCTCTTGGCCCGTCGCATTTTGATCGGTGGCGAAGGTCAGAGGTCATGTGATGACGGGGCACCGGAGACGCCAGATTGCCGTTATTTACACCAGTGGTTCTCAACCTTTTTGGGGTCCTGGACCCCCCCCTGCGTATTTTTGATCTACCCTGAGGACCCCTCCACCTGATCTTGGGGGAGGGGGGGTTGCAATTTGATAGAAACAGTAGAAACTGCATTTTAAATTGCATTATAGCATTTATTCACTCTTTGGGGCGAAAATAAGAGCTTTCAGTTGTAACTTAGATATAGTTAACAAAACAGAATTCTTATGCAGTAACTTTCAGATATATGTAACAAAACAGAATATGTATTCAGTAACTTTCAGATATATGTAACAAAACAGAATATGTATTCAGTAACTTTCAGATATATGTAACAACACAGAATATGTATTCAGTAACTTTCAGATATATGTAACAAAACAGAATATGTATTCAGTAACTTTCAGATATATGTAACAACACAGAATATGTATTCAGTAACTTTCAGATATATGTAACAACAGAATTTTTATGCAGTAACTTTTAACAATGCAAACGGGAGCGAGCTCTCTTATTAAAATACAATAAATTACACTTGTGAAACAGATGTAATTAGAGAAAAACGTCCTGTTACCCTTTATAGTTTAGGTAGATAAAGGTCTCAGTCACATTTGAGTAAAATAATCCTATTTCTATAAATGTCATAGGATCTTTTTTTTTTAAAGATATTTTATTTTCACGGACCCCTTGCAATTACACCACGGACCACTAGGGGTCCGCGGACCCCCGGTTGAGAAACACTGATTTACACGACCGCAAGAGCTCGCTTAACTTTAGGACGTAACTGCAGGTCGTAACGAGCTGCTTGTGCAAACGACCCATGGGGTCGTTTTTCAGGTGGAGGGCAGTCTCGCCACCAAAGCCATCGTCTTTCGTCAGCTCACGTGGTTTAGTTTTGACGATCGCGTCTCCCGGTTTTTAAACTTTATCTCTGCTCGTGATCGTTGTTGTGTGTGGTCTGCATTCATTGAGCAATCTGTTTTTTTGTTTTTTTGTTATTTCGTTAAAATATTTCAGCAGACATTGCCTCGATCACGGGGCATGCAAACACCTCCATGTATGCACAGAGAGAGAGACAGAGAGACAGACTCAGACAGACAGAAAGAGAGAGACACTCACAAAAACAAACTTATTCACAAGGAACCTCTGTCCTTCAGTCTGAATAGACAGAGGAAGTCATCACACTTTTAATATGTCACATGCCTGCCTGCTAAACACACATTACGTGGGGGAGGCTAGATAGTGGTGGGAGAGAGAGAGAGAGAAAGTGGCGAGAGACAGAGAGAGAGACAGAGCGAGTGGAGAGAGAGAGAGGGTGAGATAGTGGAGAGAGAGAGCTAATGGAGAGAGAGAGATATAGTGGAGAGAGAGAGCTAATGGAGAGAGAGAGATAGTGGAGAGAGAGAGCTACTGGAGAGAGAGAGAGATAGTGGAGAGAGAGAGATAGGGGAGGCTAGATAGTGGTGGGAGAGAGAGAGGGAGAAAGTGGCGAGAGACAGAGAGAGAGACAGAGCGAGTGGAGAGAGAGAGAGAGAGCTAGTGGAGAGAGAGAGATAGTGGCGAGAGAGAGAGATAGCGGAGAGAGAGATAGTGGAGAGACAGATAGTGGAGAGAGAGAAAGAGAGCTAGAGAGAGAGTGGGGAGAGATAGAGTGTGAGATAGTGGAGAGAGAGAGAGAGGAGAGAGAGAGAGAGTGAGATAGTGGAGAGAGAGAGAGAGAGAGAGAGAGAGAGAGAGAGAGAGAGAGAGAGAGAGAGAGAGAGAGAGAGGGAGAGAGAGAGAGATAGTGGAGAGAGAGAGGGAGCCAGAGAGAGAGTGGAGAGAGAGAGAGAGTGAGATAGTGGAGAGAGAGAGAAAGTGATGAGAGGCAGAGAGACAGAGAGAGACAGGGATAGAGAGAGATAGCGGAGAGACAGAGAAGGCCAGAGAGAGAGTGGAGAGAGAGAGATAGTGGGGAGAGAGAGATAGTGGAGAGAGAGAGAGCCAGAGAGAGAGTGGAGAGAGAGAGCTAGAGAGAGAGAGATAGTGGAGAGAGAGAGATAGTGGAGAGAGAGAGAGCCAGAGAGAGAGTGGAGAGAGAGAGAGAGAGAGAGAGAGAGAGATAGTGGAGAGAGAGAGATAGTGGAGAGAGAGAGAGAGCCAGAGAGAGAGTGGAGAGAGAGAGAAAGAGAGAGATAATGGAGAGAGAGAGATAGTGGAGAGAGAGAGATAGTGGAGAGAGAGAGAGAGGGAGATAGTGGAGAGAGAGAGAGTGGAAAGAGAGAGAGAGTGAGATAGGGGAGAGAGAGAGAGTGGAGAGAGCGAGAGAGTGAGATAGTGGAGAGAGAGAGAGCCAGAGAGAGAGTGGAGAGAGAGAGAGAGTGAGATAGTGGAGAGAGAGAGCTAGAGAGAGAGAGAGAAAGTGGTGGGAGACAGAGAGACAGAGAGAGACAGAGATAGAGAGAGATAGCGGAGAGACAGAGAGAGAGTGGAGAGAGAGAGAGAGAGAGAGAGAGAGTGGAGAGAGAGAGATAGTGGAGAGACAGAGAGAGCAAGAGAGAGAGTGGAGAGAGAGAGCTAGAGAGAGAGACATAGCGGAGAGAGAGAGAGAGATAGTGGAGAGAGAGAGAGAGCCAGAGAGAGAGAGTGGAGAGAGAGACTTAGAGAGAGAGTGGAGAGAGAGAGATAGTGGAGGGAGAGAACTAGAGAGAGAGTGGAGAGAGAGAGATAGTGGAGAGAGAGAGCTAGAGAGAGAGTGAGTGGAGAGAGAGAGCTAGAGAGAGAGATAGTGGAGAGAGAGAGCTAGAGAGAGAGTGAGTGGAGAGAGAGAGCTAGAGAGAGAGTGAGTGGAGAGAGAGAGCTAGAGAGAGAGATAGTGGAGAGAGAGAGCTAGAGAGAGAGTGAGTGGAGAGAGAGAGCTAGAGAGAGAGTGAGAGCGATACAAGCAATAAGACAAAGAAAAAGTAAACAAAAGATGAGGAAATAAAGAACAGAAAACCAAAATTAAAGAAATGAGAGACAAGTAGAGAGCAGAAAGAAGAGATTTAAAAAGTCAAAAAAGAGAAGATGAGAGCGAAAAACAGAAAGCGCAAGAAGAGGCAAAACAGAGAGCAAAATGAGAAGCAGATTTAAATCCAGAGTACGAAAAGGAGAGAGAGCGAGAAAGAGAGAGAGCGAGAGAAGAGAGTGATAAATGACTTCTGCTTTGTTTGAATTAGGTGGGTTGTAAATTAAGCCGTTTAACACTGAGTGAAATTTAAAGACAACATTTATGTTAAGGCTAACCAATCTGTCCGTCTATTCCCTCATACAAGTGAGACAAAGTCTTAGATATGTGAGCCCTGAGCGACAACTGGTCTTCAAAAGGCAGAGTGATAGACATGTCTTCATGCATGCTCAATAAAATCAGAGGAGGGTGAATCAGTTCGTCTGAAGACAACGTTTACTGACAGACACGTTTCATCGCTCAACTAAGTGAAGACGTCCCATGAAACCCCATATCACAGGATTAGATAACCACGGCCCCGTTGCCCAAACATCGGTGGTCACGAAATCCTTCGAGAGACTGGCGTTGGCCCACCTGAAGGAAATCACAGGGCCCCCTGCTCGACCCCCTGCAGTTTGCCTACCGAGCAAACAGGTCAGTGGATGTTGCGGTCAACGTGGGATTGCACTACATCTTCCAACACCTCGACTCCCCAGGGACACACCCAAGTGTCCTGTTTGTGGACTTCAGCTCAGCGTTCAACACCATCGCCCCGGATACCCTCCACTCCAAACTCACCAGGCTCACTGCACCAGCCCCCATCTGCCAGTGGATTAAAAACTTCCTGACAGACAGGAGGCAGCTGGTGAGGCTGGGGAAAATCATATGCAGCACCCGGACAATCAGCACTGGCGCCCCCCAGGGATGTGTGCTCTCCCCTCTACTCTTCTCCCTCTACACAAATGACTGCACCTCAGGTGACCCGTCTGTTAAACTGACATTTGCAGATGACACAACCATCGTTGGCCTTATCCAGGATGGTGACAAGTCTACATATAGATGCAAGGTCGATCAGCTGGCCCTCTGGTGCGGCCATAACAACCTGGAGCCGAACACACTCAAAACAGAGACGACAGTGGACTTCAGGAGGAGCCCCGCAACACTGCCCCCCCACCATACTCAACAGCATGGTGTCTATGGTGAAAACCTACAGATTTCTGGCTTCCACAATCTCCCGGGACCTAAGGTGGGCATCCAATGTAGACACACTCATCAAAAAGGCCCAGCAGAGGATGTACTTTCTCCACCTGCTCAACAAATTCAACCTGCCTCAGGAACTGCTGATTCAGTTCTACACTGCAATATTTCAGTCTGTCCTCTGCACATCCATCACTGTCTGGTTTGGTTCTGCCACCAAACAGGACAGGGACAGATTACTAGGGACAGTTAAGTCTGCAGAGAAAATCATTGGTGCCAACCTGCCTTCCATTCAGGACTTATACACCTCCAGTCTCAGGAAACAGGCAGGCGACATCTCTGCAGACCCATCACACCCTGGTCACAAGCTGTATAAGTCAGTCCTTGTGTATATATCTGAAGACTGTGCTGTAGTGTTGTTATTCTATGTGAAGTACACTGAGAGCCACGAAACCGGAGTCCTATTCCACGTAGTGCAAACCTACATGGCCAATAAACACGATTCTGATTCTGCTCAAAAGGGTAAATATACATGTGGTTTATGTAATAAAAAGGAAATCACCCAGTTTGCAGATAAATGGTTTTCGCCCCACAGGGACGTAATGTTCTTTAAACAGGAACACGGTGTGAAACTACTAGCACACTCGTCCTATACTGAGTCCACTCCAAACAGGTCAAGACTTTCAGCCAGCGGTGTTGAATGCAAACCAATCTTTAGGGGGAAAAGAAACAAGTGCTGAATTTAAATGATGACATGTTGTGGTCGCTGTGTTGCAAGGCATCAACGGCGGTGCGCTCAACGTTAAAATACCAGGCGACGAGTGACGTCTGAAATGTCAACAGTGAACTCTGCTGCGTGGGTTTATTAAGAGAAAAAGCCACATTTCATTGACAAAACCACACGCTGTCAGAAAGTTTAAGATTCGTCTTTTGAAAATGTGTAATTCTGTGGTTAAAAAAGTGGCTTTAGGTTGCACGTATCGTGTTCAGCTGCTCACTGCTCACTGCTGATGGAGAGTACAGTGGGTGGCCCACCCACTAATGGCTAGCGTTAGGAAAAACTTTAACGTTATATAAGATTTAAAAAACACCCTTTCACCCCCTCCCTCTCAACCCTATATATATATATATATATATATATATATATATATATATATATATATATATATATATATATATATATATATATATATATATATATATATATATAAGCCTAAGCCAAGCCACTTTATTTTGTCATTGTACAGTTTACAATGGAGCAGTGGGCAGTTGCAAGTTGCAGCGCCCGGGGAATCGGGTTCTTTTTCCTGTTGCCTTGCTCAGGGGCACAGATAGGAGTATTAACCCTAACATACATGTCTTTTTGACGGTGGGAGGAAATCGGAGCACCCGGAGGAAACCCACGCAGACACGGGGAGAACATGCAAACTCCACACAGAAAGGACTTGGGACGGCCTGCGGTTCGAACCCCAGGATCTTCTAGCTTTAAGGTAACGGTGCTAGCCACAGGGTCACTGCGCCGCCCATATATACATAAATATGCAAAAAGAAATATCCCCTCACCCTTTTTCGGGTGGTGCGTGTCATCCTCGAGCCCAGGTCCTCTACCAGAGGCCTGGGAGTTTGAGGGTTCTGCGCAGTATCTTAGCTGCTCCTAGGACTGCACTCTTCTGGACAGAGACCTCAGATGTTGTTCCTGGAATCTGCTGGAGCCACTCTCCCAGTTTGGGGGTCACAGCCCCTAGTGCTCCTATCACCACTGGGACTACTGTGGATTTTACCTTCCACATCCGATCTAGTCCTTCCCTCAGCCTTTGGTATTTCTCTAGACTCTTATGCTCTTCCTGATGTGACCGTTGCTCAGGAATCCTACATCGATCCCTACGGCTGTCTTCTGTTCCTTGTCAGCCAGCCTAATGTCTGGTTGGTTAGCCAGCACCTGCTTGTCAGTCTGGAACTTGAGGTCCCACAGGATCTTAGCTCTGCCGTTCTCAACCACCTCAGGCGGTGTCAGCCATTTGGACTCGGGGGCTTCCAGTCTGTAGTCAGCATAGATATTCCTATACACTATTCCAGCCGCTTGGTTATGCCTTTCACTGTACACTTTCCCAGCTTTTTTTACACCCTGCTACTAAGTGCTGGACTGTCTCAGGGGCGTCTTTGCACAGCCTGCATCTTGGGTCTTGTCTGGTGTATATATCATATATATATTTAAAGTTTGTTTTCATATGCTTTCGTAAGAGTCGGTGCGTACTTACTCTAGACGAAAGGTTTATCTATTGGGGATAAAACACCCTTCAGTCACTTAATTCAGCACTGTTTCCTTTGGCTGGGAGCCAAACAGCCCCTGGGTTAATACAGTTGATCACAAATGAATAATAAAGTTATCACGAAGTTACCTATCATGTTAACATACAACGGGAAGGTGATCAAAGAGCTTGTCCTGCCAAAACAATTGTCGTTTTCCTTTGAGAAGTTTAAGGGAAACAAACCAACAAACCAACAAATCCCACCAACAAGCTCCTCCGGCGCTGTAGTTTGGTTAAACACGAGTGTTCCTGTAAGAGCCGCAACAGTGGCGAGAGTGAAAGTTGCCTTTCACGCTTTATCATCGATTTAGGTTTTATTGGCCCTTCAAATACAGAAAACAAACTGGATGACTGATTGCGGCTCAAGGCAAACAGTTACCAACTTGACACGGGCAATATTGCTCAGCATGTGACGATATTTTAGGGACGCCGAGGATATTTAGGGTCCAGAACATGTCGATGAAATGATCATTAGTAATGTGGAGATGATTCATCCACTCACACATTTTCTTCTTCTTCTTCTTCTCTCTCTCTCTCTCTCTCTCTCTCTCTCTCTCTCTCTCTCTCTCTCTCTCTCTCTCTCTCTCTCTCTCTCTCTTTAATATGTGTTTTCTCGTCTCGGCTGTTTTCATCACTCCTACGTACAGTTCCTAAGAGCCACTCACTCTGCATGCAGCTCCTCAACACGCCAACAGGGGGGAAAAAAAAACTTGAGATTTCCCCACGCAAATATTTGTCATTTCCTACAAGCTCTACAAGGAAGCTTTAACCACAAACAGCAACCAATACACCACCACCACCAACCCCCATCTTTCACTCATTTACAAAAAAAAACCCCAAAACAAAACAACAGCACTGCTCCATGCTGTTGTCGTCACTAATTACCCGGAGGGCTGCCCAGGTTGCTGCCCCCGCTGCGTCCCGGGGGCAGCACGCGGGTTATGATGGGGATCCTTACCTCTCACCGAGTCCTCCTCTGGCGTTCATTCAACAGTTCCTGGGAGCGATTCAGCCGCGTCCTCTGAGAGAGCGAGAGAGAGGGAGAGGGGGGGGGGGGAGAGAGGGGGAGCGACAGAGAGAGAGAGAGAGAGAGAGAGAGAGAGAGAGAGGGAGAGAGAGAGGTTGACTAGCAGCGCTAGAGCCACACTCGCTCGCGCACCGGCCGGCCGACCACCGTTTAAATGTAGCTCCAAACTACGGCAGGAGAAAGCCACGCCCCTCTGTGGACGTCTGGCTGACTCACTCGCCGCCTCGGCTGGCTGGCTGGCTGGCTGGCTGGCTGGCTGGCTTCTCTCTCTCACTTCGCTGACTGCTGTGCAAGACTGGCTGACTATACCCCAGCCTGCCAGCCTGTTTAACTTGTTGACTGAAAAAAGAAAGAAAAAAAAAGGGAAGGAAGGAATTTAGAGAGAGATATGCTTGACTGACTGACTGAGTGACTAACTGCACTCGCTCTACACTGTGACGGCTGTTTTGCTGGCTGGCTGGCTGGCTGGCTGGCTGGCTGGCTACCTGCTAACGCTAAGATGGAATCTGAAGGGGTTTTTCTCCTTTGTGACTCCCTGTCCCCTCTCTGCCTCTTTCCGTGTGTGTGCGTGTGTGTGCGTGTGTGTGGGGGGAGTTACATCGTTTCAGCCCCACCTTCTCCTCACACACACACGCACGCACGCACGCACGTGCAAACACGCACGCACACACGCACACGCCACGTCTTCTGTGTCGGTAGTTGCAGAGCAGTGCTTCAGGCCGTACCATTGCGGAAAACAAAACAAAACAAAACAGTAGAGTGTGTGCGTGCGCGTGCGCGCGCGCGCGCATTTAGAAGTAGTAACGCAGGAAGTCACCAAGGACGCCATATACAACCCAGGTCCATGCTTAAGCAGAGGAGGAAATGTATTCCACTTGTTATTCTACATCCAACTCTTGTCTCGCCTCTTTCCAGGGACACACCTCGCGGTGCGACTCCCTCCCTCCCTCCCTCCCCACCCCCCCCTCCACCCCCCGCCGCCTCTATAACTGCAGCCCATGCACAGCAGGGTGATAACGTTGTCGAAATTGATAATTACTTTATGAGTAAAAAGACTTTAAAAAAAAAAGATGCGATAAATAAATTAAAATAAAGTAATAAGAAAAAAATAATGGCAAATATTTAAGACAAGAAAATAGGAAATAAAAAACATATTTAGTAAAATAAACGAATGAATAAAATTACGCAAACGAAATTATAATTACAATTAAATCATAATGAAGTAGATTAAAATGTGTTGACTGACAACACATGACAGCACTTTTACGAGCCTGACCATTTATTTGAAAGGAATAGTTGAGAGTTTAATGTAATTTAATGTTGTTTATTATCCTAACTCAATTTCTGCACGAGGCCCAACTCACGGCAGGCACCGAGTCGTAAAAGAGATAGCAGCGCCTCCTGCTGGCCGAGGGAGGACTCGACATACCCAGCTCCGATGACACAAATATTCACACAGTGAAGGGCGCATCTGCACGAGCCCTCCTCAAGGGTCTCAGCGATAGGGGGCGTGGCGACTTAAAGGCTGGGCTACAGCTTAAGCTAGGCTTAAGGCTAAAGCTCTGCAGCTCCACATAATAATAGTGCAACTTTCTGTTTGCATTTTTCGGTTAATATGTTTCTTTTTGGGGGGGGGGTCCCACCCCCTCCCGGGGGGTTCCCTCCCTCCCTCCCTCCCTCCCTCCCTTTTCTCCCTAATTGTACCTGGCCGATTACTCCACATGCCTCCTCCGATGCACGTGGAGTCGCCAGCCGCTTCTTTTCACCTGACAGGAGTCTCACCGGGGGCACGTGGCGCGTGGGAGGATCACGTCAAGTTCCCCCTCCCCCCCGGAACAGCGTGATCCCCCCACGCGCTACGTCCCCCTGGTGAGACTCCTGTCAGGTGAAAAGAAGCGGCTGGCGACTCCACATGTTACATGTATGGGAGGAGGCATGTGGTAGTCTGCAGCCCTCCCCGGTTCGGCAGAGGGGGTGGAATATTGGGGTAATTGGTCAAGAACAATTGGGGAGAAAATGGGCGGAGAAACCCAAAAGAAGGGGGAAAAAAAACAAAAAAAAGAACCACCGGAAGTGCAACCTAATTCTTCATCACACTGGATGGCCCTCTGCTCTTCTCTCCTCCACCGTATTTTTATTTTGTTCTGGTTTTTGTCACTGCATTTCTTTCTGTTTGGTTTGGTGAGATGCACGACGCTTCCGCATGAAGCCACACAGTCACCAAGCTGACGTGTCCTCAAGAGGAAACACCAGGAGGCGACACACTGTAGTGAATTCGGGAGGCAACCACAGGAACTGCCGCGGCCGGGACGCGAACCCGTATCGCCCGCACCGCGGGAGGCATCGCTAACCGCTCGACTAAAGGCTCAGACACGTTAGTCAAGGACCAACGTGTCTACTTATGCATGCACGTCACAATACTAAACACCACGATGAAAGCATACTACTAAACTACCAAACACTAAACACACACATACCAGACACACATACTAAACTACCAAACACTAAACACACACATACCAGACACACATACCAAACACACATACTAAACACACATACTAAACTACCAAACACTAAACACACACATACCAGACACACATACTAAACTACCAAACACTAAACACACACATACCAGACACACATACCAAACACACATACTAAACACACATACTAAACTACCAAACACTAAACACACACATACCAGACACACATACTAAACTACCAAACACTAAACACACACATACCAGACACACATACCAAACACACATACTAAACACACATACTAAACTACCAAACACTAAACACACACATACCAGACACACATACTAAACTACCGAACACTAAACACACACATACCAAACACACATTCACACACATTCTAAACTACCTAACACTAAACACACACATCCCAAACACACATACCAAACACACATACTAAACTACCAAAATAAAAATACTGAAACACTAAACACACACATACCAGACACACATACTAAACTACCAAACACTAAACACACACATACCAGACACACATACTAAACTACCAAACACTAAACACACACATACCAAACACACATACTAAACACACATACTAAACTACCAAACACTAAACACACACATACCAGACACACATACTAAACTACCAAACACTAAACACACACATACCAAACACACATTCTAAACTACCAAACACTAAACACACACATACCAAACACACATACTAAACTACCAAAATAAAAATACTGAAACACTAAACACACACATACCAGACACACATTCTAAATTACCAAACACTAAACACACACATACCAGACACACATACTAAACTACCAAACACTAAACACACACATACCAGACACACATACTAAACTACCAAACACTAAACACACACATACCAGACACACATACTAAACTACCAAACACTAAACACACACATACCAAACACACATACTAAACACACATACTAAACTACCAAACACTAAACACACACATACCAGACACACATACTAAACTACCAAACACTAAACACACACATACCAAACACACATTCTAAACTACCAAACACTAAACACACACATACCAAACACACATACTAAACTACCAAAATAAAAATACTGAAACACTAAACACACACATACCAGACACACATTCTAAATTACCAAACACTAAACACACACATACCAGACACACATACTAAACTACCAAACACTAAACACACACATACCAGACACACATACTAAACTACCAAACACTAAACACACACATACCAGACACACATACTAAACTACCAAACACTAAACACACACATACCAGACACACATACTAAACTACCAAACACTAAACACACACATACCAGACACACATACTAAACTACTAAACACTAAACACACACATACCAGACACACATACCAAACACACATACCAAACACACATACCAAACACACATACTAAACACACATACTAAACACACATACCAAACACACACACCAGACACACATACTAAACACACATATCAAACACACATACTAAACACACATACTAAACACACATACCAGACACACATACTCAAACCTCAGGAGACAAAGCAAGAAACTAAACAGAAAATAAGCGGAAGAAGCCGTTTCGTGGCGCGCGGCCCAGTTGTGTTGTAGTCTAATGATGTCTTGACTTCCGGTGCCCGGGGGCTGAAGGACCGCTGGCTGTCATCCGGTTAGTCACGGTGACCTTTACACAGAGTGGGATGTGAAAGGTCACCGTGACACAACACCAATAATAACCAAGACAAAACACCACGTCAACAATTCCGCGGAGGACAAACACACAATCTGACCTGCTCTCTACTGGGCTCTACTGTGTTCAAGACGCGCTCTACTGAACCCACGCGCTGATGCAAATGCTGCCACCAGGGCGGGAGAGCAGAGGCAACACCGTCAGGCCATCTGAAACACGTGCTCTGGCATGAGTATGACTTGACTTGACCTTTTTTTTTACTCCGCCTTAATGAAGTTTGAGACTTTTTGTCTCAAGCAACATTCACGGTTAGTGTTCTGCATCATTACTTTCATTCTGTTCAATGGCTTTAGCATGACGTCATCACATCAAACCTGCCCACGCATTTGTCTTAGTGATAGACAAGGCTATTCTCTTCCACTCTTATTCTACTCTATTCTGTTCTATTCCGTTCTGTTCGTTTCTATTGTAATATTTTCTATTCTATTCTATTCTACTCTACTCTACTCTGTTCTACTCTATTCTGTTCTATTCCGTTCTGTTCGTTTCTATTCTACTCTACTCTATTCTGTTCTATTCCGTTCTGTTCGTTTCTATTCTACTCTACTCTATTCTGTTCTATTCCGTTCTGTTCATTTCTATTCTACTCTACTCTTTTCTGTTCTATTCCGTTCTGTTCATTTCTATTCTACTCTACTCTATTCTGTTTTATTCCGTTCTGTTCATTTCTATTCTACTATGTTCTATTCTGGTCTACTCTATTCTGTTCTATTCCTTTCTATTATTTTCTAGTCTACTCTACTCTGTTCTATTCTATTCTATTCTGTTAAATGGTAAATGGACCGCTGTTCTGTTCTATTGTAATCTCTTCTATTCTGTTTTATTCTACTGTTCTAGTCTACTCCACTCTATTCTGTTCTATTGTGTTCTATTACATTCTATTTTGTTCTATTCTATATTGTTCTATTCTTTTCCATTTTGTTCTAGTCTACTCTGTTCTATTCTCTTCTGTTAAATGATAAATGGTAAATGGATTGCTGTTCTGTTCTATTGGGTTCTGTTCTATTCTATTCTTTACTGTTCAATTCTACTCTATTCAGTTCTATTCTATTCTTTACTATTCCATTCTACTCTATTCAGTTCTATTCTATTCTTTACTATTCCATTCCATTCTAATCTATTCTATTCTGTTCTGTTCTATTCAGTTCTATTCTATTCTTTACTAATCCATTCTACTCTATTCAGTTCTATTCTATTCTTTACTATTCCATTCTACTCTAATCTATTCTATTCTGTTCTGTTCTGTTCTGTTCTGTTCTGTTCTAATTCATTTTACTTAATCCTGTCGTCAATTCAGCTGAAAGGTTTTTGATGACTGTGGAAATCCCTCAGTGTTTATTGCTAAAGTCTAGTCGATATGAGCACATCAAAATGTCAGAGCTAATAATGAATGAACACGCCGGATTGGGCCCCGGCCCATCCTGTCACCCTCCACACTGTCTGTTTATTTAGATGCCCGGGGCCACCATTAGACTGGGGAGGAGACTAACACCAAATTGGACCACAGACAGGCGACTTGAGACAGAAAGAGAGAGGGATGGCCATGAGAGAGGGGGAGCGCGGACAGGAGAGTGACAGAGTAAGTAAAAGGGGAGGACACGAATGAGAGAGAGAGAGAGAGAGAGAGAGAGAGAGAGAGAGAGAGAGAGAGAGAGAGAGAGAGAGAGAGAGAGAGAGAGAGAGAGAGAGAGAGAGAGAGAGAGAGACTGTGTGTGTGTGTGTGTGTGTGTGTGTGTGTGTGTGTGTGTGTGTGTGTGTGTGTGTATGTGTGTGTGTGTGAGAAAAAGAGAGAGAGACGTTCTTCCACCAATCAATATCAACCGCATGTAACTTTGACTGTCGCAGCAGTGCAGGGGCGGGAGCGAAATGACAATTCCTCCACCCCATTGGCCGAATGTCAGAAGGCCGGCGGGAGTCAGCCCAATCAGCTATCGCCTGGACGTGACGTATACGCGTGCCTCGGGAGAGAGCCACGAGTCCCGCTGTTCCCACTGAGCCAGAGGAAAGTGCTTAAAAATAGAAAGGAGGAAAAAAAGCCACTTTATTTACAATGAGCGTGTTCTCTCCGTGTAACCCATCCTGTTGTATAGGAGCTGCGGCACCCGGGGACCAGCTCCAGCTCTTCTTTCCATTGCCTTGCTCAGGGGCACAGGCAGGAGTATTAACCCTAACAGGCCTGTCTTTGTGAAGGTGGGAGGAAACCGGAGCACCCGGAGGAAACCCACGCAGAACATGCAAAGTCCACACAGAAAGGACCTGGGACGGCCTGGGGTTCGAACCCAGGACCTTCTTGCTGTGAGGCAACAGTGCTGACCGCTGGGGCACCGTGCCACCACTCCGACGCTCCGAGTTGAACGTCTGTGCTTGAAGCACAGACGTTCAACTCGGTTAAACTCTGGTTGGACCGTGTACAACACATAAACATTGAGGGCATTTGATGACAAAGGGGCGCATTTTGCACGTTTGATGTAAAAACCTACACAGCAGACGTTTTGTCTCCCCCTTCTGGCAGTGAGAGAAATTGCTTCTCTTCTTTCAGCGCGCTCCAGTGAGGAAAAGCTACACCAATGTTTATCCCTGTTTGTCTTCACCGATGATCGCTTTCTTCTTTGGCTTTAATCCCCCCCCCCCTGAATGCCGAGTTTCTTTTTTCATCTGGAGCATCTGAAACTTCTCTTGGACACGTCTTGGGGTTTTCCGCCATGGCTTCCATGCCCGGAAGCTGTCTGGTAGAAAGCCCTGAAGGCAAGTCAGTCAAGGGCATGCGAACACTTTCGTCAGCTCTTCCCCCCCCCCCAATTGTACCTGCCCAATTACCCCACTCTTCCGAGCTGTCCCGGTCGCTGCTCCACCCCCTCTGCCGATCCAGATCCGGGGAGGGCTGCAGACTACCACATGCCTCCTTCGATACACGCGGAGTCGCCAGCCGCTTCTTTCAGCTGACAGCGAGGAGTTTCGCCAGGGGGACGTAGCGCGTGGGAGGATTACGCTATTCCCCCCAGTCCCCCCCCCCCCGAACACGCGCCCCGACCGACCAGAGGAGGCGCTAGTGCAGCGACCAGGACACATACCCACATCCGGCTTCCCACCCGCAGACACGGCCAATTGTGTCGGCGGTAACACGGGGATTCGAACCGACGATCCCTGTGTTGGTAGACAACGGAATAGAACGCTACGCTACCCAGCCGGAAGTTAAGCTCTGGCAGAGCCTAAGCGATACCGGTTGACGCAAAACGCATCACTACCGGTGCACCAGTGCGGGAGTGTCGCCCCAGACGCCAGATTTAAAACTCTCTGCGAAATACAGAGAGGTTTACCCGGCAATGGTAGGCTCAGCCATCATTGTGTGAACTCGACTGGCAAGGGTTGAATGTCACGGACATCGATTTATACGTAAAAGTCCCGCATTCTAGCTTTAAGTGTAGAGCTGAAACATGGTGCGAACTCACAGAAACAACACAGAAGCCACTATCTAAACAAGCCAAGTTCCGGTTTAAAGCAGTATGTCCATCTGCTGATGGGCGGATAAGCAGCGGTGATGGCTGCGGTTGTAAACAGAGTTTGCCTGCAGCTAAACAGGGTTTGCCCTTTACTGGCTGCATCAGTGTGCTTTCAGTTTACGGCATTATGAAGGCGGTGGCAGCAGGATGGCGTGGGGTTGCCAGTGTTTCGTCTTGAACCAAACCAGAGATTTATAGAACTACCGATGGTAACTTTTGGATCTCCTTGTCATCGAGATGAGAACATTGAGTCAAGGTGGAATTATTTTGCTGGTTGCAAACAACTTTAGCACAGAATGAATAGAAACTTCGAAGAAACTTCTGTTTGAGCGCTGCCCTTAAACCTCACAACACTGTGTTTCTCACAAAGGACCTCAGAAGGACATTAACAACATAAATATGTGCTTGAGGTTGTCGAATGAATGCGGGGAAGATATACCAAGACTCGTCTCGTTCTAACTAGATGACCTTCCACCAGTCTCATATGCTCACATGATGCCTCAGCATTGCTAGGTAGGATGGAACAATTAAATAAGGACATTTGCTGTATGAAGAGGATGCTTGAAGCCCAAACAAATGCCTGCGAAGATTTGCAGAGAGGGACCATAGCTATTGACTACCATGGGTCCGCAATGGTCCTGCTAGCCAGAACCTAGGTGCTGAGAAGGCCGACTAGGAAACAGCAAGGACCGGTGGAAACACTGCCAGCCCCGGGGGGGGTTAATGGATATAGTGTCATCCACACCATAACCACCAAAGGCCCCGAACTGAGTTGCGTTATGAGGGAAGGGTGCCAACAACTAAAGTCGGTACTTGAACATACTGCTGCTCAACCAAAACCTGAAATGAGAGAGGAAGAAAGCATAATTGGAACAGGCACAGTGGGTTCTCACATTCAAGTAGTCAACACTAAGTTGGTGACTGTAGTTGCCACTAAGTTTGCCCCATACCTGGGAGCTAACGCTCCAAGTGAGTATTTGAAAGAGAAACTGGGTCAGGTAGTCACATGTCGGAAGATCGAATCGGCACGAAATAGATTCAGCTCATTCCATATCATTGCTGAATGTACTGAAGTAGCAGAAATGTACGAATTCTAAGGGCGTCCGGGTGGCGCAGCGGTCTATCCTGTTGCCTACCAACACAGGGATCGCCAGTTCAAATCCTCGCGTTACCTACGCCTTGTTCGGGCCTCCCTACAGACACAATTGGTCGTGTCTATGGGCGGGAAGCGGCAGATGTGGGTATGTGTCCTGGTCGCTGCACTAGCGCCTCCTTTGGTCAGTCTTATCCAGAAAGGGCCAGTGTGGGTGAAGGTTTTTGTTCCAACCAAGCAGTTACACACACACCTGTGTCTCCTAATCAAGTTCTTCAGCAAAGACTCCACTGGTTGATTAGTGGGATCAGGTGTATAACTAAACTTAGCCCAAAAAGTAAGGAAATGTGTGTTTGGTAGATTATTTCTTTGTTGTAACAATGCTTCTTGGCAATAAATCTTATAGCAGGCAGCTGATTGTCAGCACCTGGGGTACCAGCAGCTCAAAACAAGAGTCAATAGCAGCAGCAAAATAAGCTGTTTGGCATTGGCAGAGAAGATTTGGCAAATTGTTCAGATTGCCCACCCCTGGTTTAGAGGGAAATCTCAGTGTTCAAAATGCAGCGTCTATTGGCTATAAGCCACACAGGAACCACTCATGACGATGCAAACGGCAGTAGTAAATAACCAAATAGAGAGATCCGGGTTGTGTCATCAAACGAGCGTGGCCTGCGTGTAGGGCACAGTGCAAGAGACGATACATGTCATTTGGTGGTTGACAAACTGTGACTGACTTCCTGTGCCTTCAGGAGACTTGGCTAGCTACAAGATGATCTGGGAAAGGCTGGACTGGCTACATAGGGACTTTCATGGAGTTGGGGAGTGCAAAACTAGTCCATGGCAGGATACCGGGGGGGGGGGTCTATACTCTGGAATAGCAAAATACAGTCCACTGATGAAGGTGGTAAGACTCGATTTTGGGGGGGGGTTCCCCCTTTTTCTCTCCAATTGTGCTTGGCCAATTACCGATACAAGTGGAGTCGCCAGCCGCCTCTTTTCACCTGACAGTGGGGAGTTTCACCAGGGGGATGTAGCACGTGGACTAACCAGAGGAGGCGCTAGTGCAGCGACCAGGACACATACCCACATCCGGCTCCCCACCCGCAGACACGGCCAATTGTGTCTGAAGGGACGCCCGACCAAGCCGGAGGCAACGCGGGGATTCGAACTGGCGAGCCCCGTGTTGGTAGGCCACGGAATCGACTGCCACACCACCCGGAGGCCCAGACTCGATGTTAACTGGGCTATTGGATTAGAGATTGAGTTTAATGGCAGGAAATACACAATTATAAATACTACCTATACATCTTATGAGTCGTATCGAAATGAAGATGGATATCGCCATAGGTAAGTGTTTAGCAACGCGTTCATTTAGGGGAACTGATACAACTTGTGTGTACGCAGTTGGGGATATGAAGGCTGACACTTCAGACAATGACGCTCCATTTGCAAAACATCTCATGCAGTTGTACAATACAAATAATCGAGTTTTCTAGTAAAATACTGTTGCCTGAGGAAAGCTACACATGTGTTAGTGAAGCATGGCGTACAATGTCCGCGCTTGATCGTTGTTCGAGCACAGTAGGTGCACACGACTCTCTGGGCAGCATGGAGATTTGCTATGGATTGGCCACTACAGATCACATACCAATAGTTATGTCCTTAAGTGTCGAAACTGTACGAGAGCGATCTGCTGCTGGCAGTAATTCATATGCAGGGAAGTTGGACTGCTGTAGCTTAGCTAAGAATGGGACGACCCCCATGCAAGGTTGGGCTACCCCAGGGCTCGAACCCAGGACCTTCTTGCTGTGAGGCGACTGCGCTAACCACTGCACCACCGTACCGCCCCCTATGGATGACCTTAACAATTACACCGCTCAAACTGGCAAACTGATGCATACTACTGAATTGCCAAGAGATACAACGTTGTGCAGCGACATGAACTGTACAACATGTTAAAGACGTGTGCTCTACGTATGATACCGTTGTTGAATCTCGCACAGCGTCACCAGTAAGCCTTTTTATAACTCCAAGGATAAGCAGCATGATATTAAACCTGGCTGGGATGACTATGTGGCTGAGCTCCACGCTGCAGCTGGAGAAGCTAAAATATGGCCGGAGTCAGGAAGGATGAGACAGGGGCTCCTTTATGAACACCAAAAAAAGATGCTAATGCTAAATTTACATATGCTCTCCGCTTCATTAAAGTAACGAGGCGACACTGGGAGCTGGTTCATTTGCTAGGAAGCTGCGAAACAGCAGCTGCTGGGACTTCTGGAAAGAGGTCTGAGTTACAAACAACTGTAAAACTTCCTCCCCCTCTGGCATCGGTGGAGTATGTGGCTTAGATCAGTGGTTCTCAACCTTTTTGGGGTCCTGGACCCCCTGCGTATTTTTGATCTACCCTGAGGACCCCTCCACCTGATCTTGGGGGAGGGGCGTTGCAATTTGATAGAAACAGTAGAAACTGCATTTTAAATTGCATTATAGCATTTATTCACTCTTTGGGGCAAAAATAGGAGCTTTCAGTTGTAACTTAGATATAGTTAACAAAACAGAATTCTTATGCAGTAACTTTCAGATATATGTAACAAAACAGAATTCTTATGCAGTAACTTTCAGATATATGTAACAAAACAGAATATGTATTCAGTAACTTTCAGATATATGTAACAAAACAGAATTCTTATGCAGTAACTTTCAGATATATGTAACAAAACAGAATATGTATTCAGTAACTTTCAGATATATGTAACAAAACAGAATATGTATTCAGTAACTTTCAGATATATGTAACAACAGAATGTTTATGCAGTAACTTTTAACAATGCAAACGGGAGCGAGATCTCTTATTAAAATACAATAAATTACACTTGTGAAACAGATGTAATTAGAGAAAAAAGTCCTGTTACCCTTTATAGTTTAGGTAGATAAAGGTCTCAGTCACATCTGAGTAAAATAATCCTATTCCTATAAATGTCATAGGATCTTTTTTTAAAAGATATTTTATTTTCACGGACCCCTTGCAATTACACCACGGACCACTAGGGGTCCGCGGACCCCCGGTTGAGAAACACTGGCTTAGATAATATTGTTGAGTTTTGGCGACGGCACAATTATGATCTATTCAACTGTGTTAAACGTGATACATCTGGGGCGTCTGGGTAGCGTAGCGGTCTATCCCGTTGCCTACCAACAGGGGGATCGCCGATTACCTCCGGCTTGGTCAGGCGTCCCTACAGACACAATTGGCCATGTCTGCGGGTGGGAAGCCGGATGTGGCTATGTGTCCTGGTCGCTGCACTAGCGCCTCCTCTGGTAGGTCGGGGCGCCTGCTCGGGGTGGTGGGGGAACTGGGGGGGGGATAGCGTGATCCTTCCACGCGCTATGTCCCCCTGGTGAAACTCCTCACTGTCAGGTGAAAAGAAGCGGCTGGCGACTCCACATGTATGGGAGGAGGCAGGTGGTAGTCTGCAGCCCTCCCCGGATCGGTAGAGGGGGTGGAGCAGTGACCGGGACGGCTCGGAAGAAGGGGGGTAATTGGCGGGGTACAGTTGGGGAGAAAAAAAAGGGGGGG
>JAJHIY020000554.1:27500-30282 GCA_022114975.2 Lampris megalopsis
ACATGAAAAGTGGATGAAAATCAGGGAGCGGTGACAAGAGTTTGTCGTGAATGGGGTTACATTCCTCTTCAGCTCAGTCTGCTTTTAGATGGACTAAAAAAATGTTCTCCCCCTTTTCTCTCTAATTGTACTCGTCCAATTACCCCGCTCTTCCGAGCCGTCCCGGTCGCTGCTCCACCCCCTCTGCCGAGCCGGGGAGGGCTGCAGACCACCACATGTCTCCTCCTACACGTGTGGAGTCGCCAGCCGCTTCTTTTCACCTGACAGTGAGGAGTTTCGCCAGGGGGACGTAACGCGTGTGAGGATCACGCTATTCCCCCCAGTGCCCCCCCAACAGGCGCCCCGACTGACCAGAGGAGGCACTAGTGCAGCAACCAGGACACATAACCATATTCGACTCCCCACCGATTGTGTCTGTAGAGACGCCCGACCAAGCCAGAGGTACAACAGGGGATTCGAACCAGCGATCCCCGTGTTGGTAGGCAACAGAATAGACCGCTACTCTACCTGGCATATAGATGGGTAAATGTTTGATTGGTATCTGGCTACTCATGTATATCCTTCTAGTACTTATGTTAAAATAGAATGTATAAGGGGCATCCGGGTAGTGTAGTGGTCTGTTCCGTTGCCTACCAACACGAGGATTGCCGGTTCGAATCCCCGTGTTACCTCCAACTTGGTCGGGCATCCCTACACACACAATTGGCCGTGTCTGCGGGTGGGGAGCCGGATGTGGGTATGTGTCCTGGTCGCTGCACTAGCGCCTCCTCTGATCGATTGGGGCACCTGTTCAGGGGGGAGGGGAACTGAGGGGAATAGCGCTACGTCCCCCTGGTGAAACTCCTCACCGTCTGGTGAAAAGAATTGGCTGGTGACTCCACATGTATCGAAGGAGGCAGGTGGTAGTCTGCAGCCCTCCCCGGATCGAAAGAGGGGGTGGAGCAGCGACCGGGACGGCTCGGAAGAGTGGCGGTAATTGGACGGGTATAATTGGGGAGAAAAGGGGTGGGGATGGGAACAGAATGTACTATATATAGTTAATATTGTAAACTACTAATAAGACACGTTAGCCCCTAGCTAACGGGTCTGACCCTTTAGCCGAGCGGTTGGTGGTGTCGCCTTGTGGTGCAGTACACTCCGTATCGAATCCCGCACCGGGCAAGAAAATAACCGGTTACACTGGTGGCAGCGGTGGGATCCGGAAGTGTGCAGATCCTCAGAAGTCTCTTCGGAGCGCGGGAAGAACAAAGCGCGAGGGCGCGCTTGCGGGGAGGGTGACGACTGTAAACTACTAATAAGACACGTTAGTCCCTAGCTAACGGGTCTGACCCTTTAGCCGAGCGGTTAGTGATGTCGCCTTGTGGTGCAGTACACCCCGTATCGAATCCCGCACCGGGCAAAAAAATAACTGGTTACAATATATTTTATGAGTGAAAGTATAAGAATGACAGTATCTCAGCAGCGTTATTTGAGTGTAATGTAAACTACTAATAAGACACGTTAGTCCCTAGCTAACGGGTCTGACCCTTTAGCCGAGCGGTTAGTGATGTCCCCTTGTGGTGCAATACACCCCGTATCGAATCCCGCACCGGGCAAGAAAATAACCGGTTACAGTAATATTGCTGGGAGACGACCAGTCCGAAAGTGGGACTCGGTATTTGACAAGAACTGGATTTGATTAGTGGAACCAGAATCGGAGCGGGGTGAAATCCAAACCAAACTCTGACTGAGTCCAACCAGGGTGAACCAGTCTGAGTGGCAAACTGTCATTAATGACTCAATAATGAAAAATGAAACAGCAATGCCGAAGTCGATTCATCTCCGTGGCACCATTGCATTTCCTTTCTCTTATGTTGATCCAGTTACTGAAATCACTGCGTTTATTTATCCATCCGTTCCTCCGTTCAGTTCGTGGCCGAGGGACGATTAAATTATCGACGGATTGCCGAGTATGAAAGATCTGGCCCTCAGTAGCGGCGGACACATAAGCTGTGCTAAATCCAAGATATAAGAGGAGCACAAAAAGTTGGAAGTTGAATTACAGCCGTAGTCCTCACAGCCATTTCTCAAAGGGGAGCGAGCGTTCCAGAAAATCGTCAGAAGCAATAAAAAAGACGGCCTGGGTGAGCCCTCAAAAAGATTTCAGGCTCTCTCTTTTTTTGGGGGACTGCCTCACCACAATCAACCGATCCCAGATTTGGTCTTCAGAGAAAGGCCTGCAGACAGACCAGCAGCTCCATTGTGAGAATAAGCGTCATGGGACAGAGGGATGATCAAATTAACGATAATAGTGTTATGAAGAACACCGCATAATGGGTCATGGTTGGCTGATTGTTTAAACTGGGAACGACCGGGATTTCACTCCTACCTAAAACGACCGTGGGCGGTCAAAATGACCGCCGGTTTTTCTGTAGGGATAAATACCCAAATTGAGCTATTTAACGCAGTGCGTATGTTTGTATGTCTGTTAGGAAACGACTGACACCAAAGTTAACATTTTAAAGACTATTAACACTATTTTTAAACTTCATGGTCGAACTTGAATAGCAAAATTGAAAAAGTGAAAATATTATTTGAAAAAAAATAAAATAATAGAAAGCACATATTGATAATCTAACACACGTAACAAGGCCTATAAAACATGAAATTTAAAAAAAAAGAACTGAAAATAAGTATTGAAACAGTCCCAAACAACGACCGGAAGTTAAAAACTACAAGAACGACCTTGGGCGGTCATTTTGACCGCCATTGTTTTTAAACTCGATATTCTGTCAAGATAAAT
>JAJHIY020000555.1:0-30264 GCA_022114975.2 Lampris megalopsis
CACGACACGACGATGTTACCAAGCTACCAACAACCTAAAAAATGATCAGAACTGGAGAAATTACACATTGACATTGGGTGAAATCATGTAACTCTTAAGGACGTGTTGTAGACTTGTGGAATAGATTCAGTTTTCTTGTTTTGTTCGTTTTTGATGAAATTGTGCTTTTCTCGTCGAGAAAAGGCGTTTAACGCGATAAAAAGGTTTAGTGCGTTATGAATACGGGCTAGCTTACCAAAAGTACAAATGTGAACTAAATAAGGCCGGGAGTCGTTTTTCTTGTTTAAAACACGATTTCTCCACCAGAATATGCTTTTTCAAAAAAGCCATGTTCCCATGGCGAGAGACTCGTTTTCTGTGAGAAAATGCATTCAAAGGAGGGATTTCATCAGAAACACTATAAATACATATTGTACTTGTCTGAAAACGCACAGAACCTTGAAATAGAAGGTTTCTCACCAAAAAACACATTGGTGAAACCCCTATCTTAAGGCTCTGAGTGGTTGCACACATGTACAACAGGCATGTTTAAACTATAACGTTTTTAGTGAAATCATGTTTCTCTCGAGGAGAAAACGCGTTTAACGCCATAAAAAGATTTCACTGTGTTTTGACATTGGACCAAGCTACCAACAACCTAAAAAATGATCAGAACTGGAGAAATTACACATTGACATTGGGTGAAATCATGTAACTCTTAAGGACGTGTTGTAGACTTGTGGAATAGATTCAGTTTTCTTGTTTTGTTCGTTTTTGATGAAATTGTGCTTTTCTCGTCGAGAAAAGGCGTTTAACGCGATAAAAAGGTTTAGTGCGTTATGAATACGGGCTAGCTTACCAAAAGTACAAATGTGAACTAAATAAGGCCGGGAGTCGTTTTTCTTGTTTAAAACACGATTTCTCGACCAGAATATGCTTTTTCCAAAAAGCCATGTTCCCATGGCGAGAGACTCGTTTTCTGTGAGAAAATGCATTCAAAGGAGGGATTTCATCAGAAACACTATAAATACATATTGTACTTGTCTGAAAACGCACAGAACCTTGAAATAGAAGGTTTCTCACCAAAAAACACATTGGTGAAACCCCTATCTTAAGGCTCTGAGTGGTTGCACACATGTACAACAGGCATGTTTAAACTATAACGTTTTTAGTGAAATCATGTTTCTCTCGAGGAGAAAACGCGTTTAACGCCATAAAAAGATTTCACTGTGTTTTGACATTGGACCAAGCTACCAACAACCTAAAAAATGATCAGAACTGGAGAAATTACACATTGACATTGGGTGAAATCATGTAACTCTTAAGGACGTGTTGTAGACTTGTGGAATAGATTCATTTTTCTTGTTTTGTTTGTTTTTGATGAAATTGTGCTTTTCTCGTCGAGAAAAGGCGTTTAACGCGATAAAAAGGTTTAGTGCGTTATGAATACGGGCTAGCTTACCAAAAGTACAAATGTGAACTAAATAAGGCCGGGAGTCGTTTTTCTTGTTTAAAACACGATTTCTCCACCAGAATATGCTTTTTCCAAAAAGCCATGTTCCCATGGCGAGAGACTCGTTTTCTGTGAGAAAATGCATTCAAAGGAGGGATTTCATCAGAAACACTATAAATACATATTGTACTTGTCTGAAAACGCACAGAACCTTGAAATAGAAGGTTTCTCACCAAAAAAACACATTGGTGAAACCCCTATCTTAAGGCTCTGAGTGGTTGCACACATGTACAACAGGCATGTTTAAACTATAACGTTTTTAGTGAAATCATGTTTCTCTCGAGGAGAAAACGCGTTTAACGCCATAAAAAGATTTCACTGTGTTTTGACATTGGACCAAGCTACCAACAACCTAAAAAATGATCAGAACTGGAGAAATTACACATTGACATTGGGTGAAATCATGTAACTCTTAAGGACGTGTTGTAGACTTGTGGAATAGATTCAGTTTTCTTGTTTTGTTCGTTTTTGATGAAATTGTGCTTTTCTCGTCGAGAAAAGGCGTTTAACGCGATAAAAAGGTTTAGTGCGTTATGAATACGGGCTAGCTTACCAAAAGTACAAATGTGAACTAAATAAGGCCGGGAGTCGTTTTTCTTGTTTAAAACACGATTTCTCCACCAGAATATGCTTTTTCAAAAAAGCCATGTTCCCATGGCGAGAGACTCGTTTTCTGTGAGAAAATGCATTCAAAGGAGGGATTTCATCAGAAACACTATAAATACATATTGTACTTGTCTGAAAACGCACAGAACCTTGAAATAGAAGGTTTCTCACCAAAAAACACATGGGTGAAACCCCTATCTTAAGGCTCTGAGTGGTTGCGCACATGTACAACAGGCATGTTTAAACTATAACGTTTTTAGTGAAATCATGTTTCTCTCGAGGAGAAAACGCGTTTAACGCCATAAAAAGATTTCACTGTGTTTTGACATTGGACCAAGCTACCAACAACCTAAAAAATGATCAGAACTGGAGAAATTACACATTGACATTGGGTGAAATCATGTAACTCTTAAGGACGTGTTGTAGACTTGTGGAATAGATTCATTTTTCTTGTTTTGTTTGTTTTTGATGAAATTGTGCTTTTCTCGTCGAGAAAAGGCGTTTAACGCGATAAAAAGGTTTAGTGCGTTATGAATACGGGCTAGCTTACCAAAAGTACAAATGTGAACTAAATAAGGCCGGGAGTCGTTTTTCTTGTTTAAAACACGATTTCTCCACCAGAATATGCTTTTTCCAAAAAGCCATGTTCCCATGGCGAGAGACTCGTTTTCTGTGAGAAAATGCATTCAAAGGAGGGATTTCATCAGAAACACTATAAATACATATTGTACTTGTCTGAAAACGCACAGAACCTTGAAATAGAAGGTTTCTCACCAAAAAAACACATTGGTGAAACCCCTATCTTAAGGCTCTGAGTGGTTGCACACATGTACAACAGGCATGTTTAAACTATAACGTTTTTAGTGAAATCATGTTTCTCTCGAGGAGAAAACGCGTTTAACGCCATAAAAAGATTTCACTGTGTTTTGACATTGGACCAAGCTACCAACAACCTAAAAAATGATCAGAACTGGAGAAATTACACATTGACATTGGGTGAAATCATGTAACTCTTAAGGACGTGTTGTAGACTTGTGGAATAGATTCAGTTTTCTTGTTTTGTTCGTTTTTGATGAAATTGTGCTTTTCTCGTCGAGAAAAGGCGTTTAACGCGATAAAAAGGTTTAGTGCGTTATGAATACGGGCTAGCTTACCAAAAGTACAAATGTGAACTAAATAAGGCCGGGAGTCGTTTTTCTTGTTTAAAACACGATTTCTCCACCAGAATATGCTTTTTCAAAAAAGCCATGTTCCCATGGCGAGAGACTCGTTTTCTGTGAGAAAATGCATTCAAAGGAGGGATTTCATCAGAAACACTATAAATACATATTGTACTTGTCTGAAAACGCACAGAACCTTGAAATAGAAGGTTTCTCACCAAAAAACACATTGGTGAAACCCCTATCTTAAGGCTCTGAGTGGTTGCACACATGTACAACAGGCATGTTTAAACTATAACGTTTTTAGTGAAATCATGTTTCTCTCGAGGAGAAAACGCGTTTAACGCCATAAAAAGATTTCACTGTGTTTTGACATTGGACCAAGCTACCAACAACCTAAAAAATGATCAGAACTGGAGAAATTACACATTGACATTGGGTGAAATCATGTAACTCTTAAGGACGTGTTGTAGACTTGTGGAATAGATTCAGTTTTCTTGTTTTGTTCGTTTTTGATGAAATTGTGCTTTTCTCGTCGAGAAAAGGCGTTTAACGCGATAAAAAGGTTTAGTGCGTTATGAATACGGGCTAGCTTACCAAAAGTACAAATGTGAACTAAATAAGGCCGGGAGTCGTTTTTCTTGTTTAAAACACGATTTCTCCACCAGAATATGCTTTTTCAAAAAAGCCATGTTCCCATGGCGAGAGACTCGTTTTCTGTGAGAAAATGCATTCAAAGGAGGGATTTCATCAGAAACACTATAAATACATATTGTACTTGTCTGAAAACGCACAGAACCTTGAAATAGAAGGTTTCTCACCAAAAAACACATTGGTGAAACCCCTATCTTAAGGCTCTGAGTGGTTGCACACATGTACAACAGGCATGTTTAAACTATAACGTTTTTAGTGAAATCATGTTTCTCTCGAGGAGAAAACGCGTTTAACGCCATAAAAAGATTTCACTGTGTTTTGACATTGGACCAAGCTACCAACAACCTAAAAAATGATCAGAACTGGAGAAATTACACATTGACATTGGGTGAAATCATGTAACTCTTAAGGACGTGTTGTAGACTTGTGGAATAGATTCAGTTTTCTTGTTTTGTTCGTTTTTGATGAAATTGTGCTTTTCTCGTCGAGAAAAGGCGTTTAACGCGATAAAAAGGTTTAGTGCGTTATGAATACGGGCTAGCTTACCAAAAGTACAAATGTGAACTAAATAAGGCCGGGAGTCGTTTTTCTTGTTTAAAACACGATTTCTCGACCAGAATATGCTTTTTCAAAAAAGCCATGTTCCCATGGCGAGAGACTCGTTTTCTGTGAGAAAATGCATTCAAAGGAGGGATTTCATCAGAAACACTATAAATACATATTGTACTTGTCTGAAAACGCACAGAACCTTGAAATAGAAGGTTTCTCACCAAAAAACACATTGGTGAAACCCCTATCTTAAGGCTCTGAGTGGTTGCACACATGTACAACAGGCATGTTTAAACTATAACGTTTTTAGTGAAATCATGTTTCTCTCGAGGAGAAAACGCGTTTAACGCCATAAAAAGATTTCACTGTGTTTTGACATTGGACCAAGCTACCAACAACCTAAAAAATGATCAGAACTGGAGAAATTACACATTGACATTGGGTGAAATCATGTAACTCTTAAGGACGTGTTGTAGACTTGTGGAATAGATTCAGTTTTCTTGTTTTGTTCGTTTTTGATGAAATTGTGCTTTTCTCGTCGAGAAAAGGCGTTTAACGCGATAAAAAGGTTTAGTGCGTTATGAATACGGGCTAGCTTACCAAAAGTACAAATGTGAACTAAATAAGGCCGGGAGTCGTTTTTCTTGTTTAAAACACGATTTCTCGACCAGAATATGCTTTTTCAAAAAAGCCATGTTCCCATGGCGAGAGACTCGTTTTCTGTGAGAAAATGCATTCAAAGGAGGGATTTCATCAGAAACACTATAAATACATATTGTACTTGTCTGAAAACGCACAGAACCTTGAAATAGAAGGTTTCTCACCAAAAAAACACATTGGTGAAACCCCTATCTTAAGGCTCTGAGTGGTTGCACACATGTACAACAGGCATGTTTAAACTATAACGTTTTTAGTGAAATCATGTTTCTCTCGAGGAGAAAACGCGTTTAACGCCATAAAAAGATTTCACTGTGTTTTGACATTGGACCAAGCTACCAACAACCTAAAAAATGATCAGAACTGGAGAAATTACACATTGACATTGGGTGAAATCATGTAACTCTTAAGGACGTGTTGTAGACTTGTGGAATAGATTCAGTTTTCTTGTTTTGTTCGTTTTTGATGAAATTGTGCTTTTCTCGTCGAGAAAAGGCGTTTAACGCGATAAAAAGGTTTAGTGCGTTATGAATACGGGCTAGCTTACCAAAAGTACAAATGTGAACTAAATAAGGCCGGGAGTCGTTTTTCTTGTTTAAAACACGATTTCTCGACCAGAATATGCTTTTTCAAAAAAGCCATGTTCCCATGGCGAGAGACTCGTTTTCTGTGAGAAAATGCATTCAAAGGAGGGATTTCATCAGAAACACTATAAATACATATTGTACTTGTCTGAAAACGCACAGAACCTTGAAATAGAAGGTTTCTCACCAAAAAACACATTGGTGAAACCCCTATCTTAAGGCTCTGAGTGGTTGCACACATGTACAACAGGCATGTTTAAACTATAACGTTTTTAGTGAAATCATGTTTCTCTCGAGGAGAAAACGCGTTTAACGCCATAAAAAGATTTCACTGTGTTTTGACATTGGACCAAGCTACCAACAACCTAAAAAATGATCAGAACTGGAGAAATTACACATTGACATTGGGTGAAATCATGTAACTCTTAAGGACGTGTTGTAGACTTGTGGAATAGATTCATTTTTCTTGTTTTGTTTGTTTTTGATGAAATTGTGCTTTTCTCGTCGAGAAAAGGCGTTTAACGCGATAAAAAGGTTTAGTGCGTTATGAATACGGGCTAGCTTACCAAAAGTAAAAATGTGAACTAAATAAGGCCGGGAGTCGTTTTTCTTGTTTAAAACACGATTTCTCCACCAGAATATGCTTTTTCCAAAAAGCCATGTTCCCATGGCGAGAGACTCGTTTTCTGTGAGAAAATGCATTCAAAGGAGGGATTTCATCAGAAACACTATAAATACATATTGTACTTGTCTGAAAACGCACAGAACCTTGAAATAGAAGGTTTCTCACCAAAAAAACACATTGGTGAAACCCCTATCTTAAGGCTCTGAGTGGTTGCACACATGTACAACAGGCATGTTTAAACTATAACGTTTTTAGTGAAATCATGTTTCTCTCGAGGAGAAAACGCGTTTAACGCCATAAAAAGATTTCACTGTGTTTTGACATTGGACCAAGCTACCAACAACCTAAAAAATGATCAGAACTGGAGAAATTACACATTGACATTGGGTGAAATCATGTAACTCTTAAGGACGTGTTGTAGACTTGTGGAATAGATTCAGTTTTCTTGTTTTGTTCGTTTTTGATGAAATTGTGCTTTTCTCGTCGAGAAAAGGCGTTTAACGCGATAAAAAGGTTTAGTGCGTTATGAATACGGGCTAGCTTACCAAAAGTACAAATGTGAACTAAATAAGGCCGGGAGTCGTTTTTCTTGTTTAAAACACGATTTCTCCACCAGAATATGCTTTTTCAAAAAAGCCATGTTCCCATGGCGAGAGACTCGTTTTCTGTGAGAAAATGCATTCAAAGGAGGGATTTCATCAGAAACACTATAAATACATATTGTACTTGTCTGAAAACGCACAGAACCTTGAAATAGAAGGTTTCTCACCAAAAAAACACATTGGTGAAACCCCTATCTTAAGGCTCTGAGTGGTTGCACACATGTACAACAGGCATGTTTAAACTATAACGTTTTTAGTGAAATCATGTTTCTCTCGAGGAGAAAACGCGTTTAACGCCATAAAAAGATTTCACTGTGTTTTGACATTGGACCAAGCTACCAACAACCTAAAAAATGATCAGAACTGGAGAAATTACACATTGACATTGGGTGAAATCATGTAACTCTTAAGGACGTGTTGTAGACTTGTGGAATAGATTCATTTTTCTTGTTTTGTTTGTTTTTGATGAAATTGTGCTTTTCTCGTCGAGAAAAGGCGTTTAACGCGATAAAAAGGTTTAGTGCGTTATGAATACGGGCTAGCTTACCAAAAGTACAAATGTGAACTAAATAAGGCCGGGAGTCGTTTTTCTTGTTTAAAACACGATTTCTCCACCAGAATATGCTTTTTCAAAAAAGCCATGTTCCCATGGCGAGAGACTCGTTTTCTGTGAGAAAATGCATTCAAAGGAGGGATTTCATCAGAAACACTATAAATACATATTGTACTTGTCTGAAAACGCACAGAACCTTGAAATAGAAGGTTTCTCACCAAAAAACACATTGGTGAAACCCCTATCTTAAGGCTCTGAGTGGTTGCACACATGTACAACAGGCATGTTTAAACTATAACGTTTTTAGTGAAATCATGTTTCTCTCGAGGAGAAAACGCGTTTAACGCCATAAAAAGATTTCACTGTGTTTTGACATTGGACCAAGCTACCAACAACCTAAAAAATGATCAGAACTGGAGAAATTACACATTGACATTGGGTGAAATCATGTAACTCTTAAGGACGTGTTGTAGACTTGTGGAATAGATTCAGTTTTCTTGTTTTGTTCGTTTTTGATGAAATTGTGCTTTTCTCGTCGAGAAAAGGCGTTTAACGCGATAAAAAGGTTTAGTGCGTTATGAATACGGGCTAGCTTACCAAAAGTACAAATGTGAACTAAATAAGGCCGGGAGTCGTTTTTCTTGTTTAAAACACGATTTCTCGACCAGAATATGCTTTTTCAAAAAAGCCATGTTCCCATGGCGAGAGACTCGTTTTCTGTGAGAAAATGCATTCAAAGGAGGGATTTCATCAGAAACACTATAAATACATATTGTACTTGTCTGAAAACGCACAGAACCTTGAAATAGAAGGTTTCTCACCAAAAAAACACATTGGTGAAACCCCTATCTTAAGGCTCTGAGTGGTTGCACACATGTACAACAGGCATGTTTAAACTATAACGTTTTTAGTGAAATCATGTTTCTCTCGAGGAGAAAACGCGTTTAACGCCATAAAAAGATTTCACTGTGTTTTGACATTGGACCAAGCTACCAACAACCTAAAAAATGATCAGAACTGGAGAAATTACACATTGACATTGGGTGAAATCATGTAACTCTTAAGGACGTGTTGTAGACTTGTGGAATAGATTCAGTTTTCTTGTTTTGTTCGTTTTTGATGAAATTGTGCTTTTCTCGTCGAGAAAAGGCGTTTAACGCGATAAAAAGGTTTAGTGCGTTATGAATACGGGCTAGCTTACCAAAAGTACAAATGTGAACTAAATAAGGCCGGGAGTCGTTTTTCTTGTTTAAAACACGATTTCTCCACCAGAATATGCTTTTTCAAAAAAGCCATGTTCCCATGGCGAGAGACTCGTTTTCTGTGAGAAAATGCATTCAAAGGAGGGATTTCATCAGAAACACTATAAATACATATTGTACTTGTCTGAAAACGCACAGAACCTTGAAATAGAAGGTTTCTCACCAAAAAACACATTGGTGAAACCCCTATCTTAAGGCTCTGAGTGGTTGCACACATGTACAACAGGCATGTTTAAACTATAACGTTTTTAGTGAAATCATGTTTCTCTCGAGGAGAAAACGCGTTTAACGCCATAAAAAGATTTCACTGTGTTTTGACATTGGACCAAGCTACCAACAACCTAAAAAATGATCAGAACTGGAGAAATTACACATTGACATTGGGTGAAATCATGTAACTCTTAAGGACGTGTTGTAGACTTGTGGAATAGATTCAGTTTTCTTGTTTTGTTCGTTTTTGATGAAATTGTGCTTTTCTCGTCGAGAAAAGGCGTTTAACGCGATAAAAAGGTTTAGTGCGTTATGAATACGGGCTAGCTTACCAAAAGTACAAATGTGAACTAAATAAGGCCGGGAGTCGTTTTTCTTGTTTAAAACACGATTTCTCCACCAGAATATGCTTTTTCAAAAAAGCCATGTTCCCATGGCGAGAGACTCGTTTTCTGTGAGAAAATGCATTCAAAGGAGGGATTTCATCAGAAACACTATAAATACATATTGTACTTGTCTGAAAACGCACAGAACCTTGAAATAGAAGGTTTCTCACCAAAAAACACATTGGTGAAACCCCTATCTTAAGGCTCTGAGTGGTTGCACACATGTACAACAGGCATGTTTAAACTATAACGTTTTTAGTGAAATCATGTTTCTCTCGAGGAGAAAACGCGTTTAACGCCATAAAAAGATTTCACTGTGTTTTGACATTGGACCAAGCTACCAACAACCTAAAAAATGTTCAGAACTGGAGAAATTACACATTGACATTGGGTGAAATCATGTAACTCTTAAGGACGTGTTGTAGACTTGTGGAATAGATTCAGTTTTCTTGTTTTGTTCGTTTTTGATGAAATTGTGCTTTTCTCGTCGAGAAAAGGCGTTTAACGCGATAAAAAGGTTTAGTGCGTTATGAATACGGGCTAGCTTACCAAAAGTACAAATGTGAACTAAATAAGGCCGGGAGTCGTTTTTCTTGTTTAAAACACGATTTCTCGACCAGAATATGCTTTTTCAAAAAAGCCATGTTCCCATGGCGAGAGACTCGTTTTCTGTGAGAAAATGCATTCAAAGGAGGGATTTCATCAGAAACACTATAAATACATATTGTACTTGTCTGAAAACGCACATAACCTTGAAATAGAAGGTTTCTCACCAAAAAAACACATTGGTGAAACCCCTATCTTAAGGCTCTGAGTGGTTGCACACATGTACAACAGGCATGTTTAAACTATAACGTTTTTAGTGAAATCATGTTTCTCTCGAGGAGAAAACGCGTTTAACGCCATAAAAAGATTTCACTGTGTTTTGACATTGGACCAAGCTACCAACAACCTAAAAAATGATCAGAACTGGAGAAATTACACATTGACATTGGGTGAAATCATGTAACTCTTAAGGACGTGTTGTAGACTTGTGGAATAGATTCAGTTTTCTTGTTTTGTTCGTTTTTGATGAAATTGTGCTTTTCTCGTCGAGAAAAGGCGTTTAACGCGATAAAAAGGTTTAGTGCGTTATGAATACGGGCTAGCTTACCAAAAGTACAAATGTGAACTAAATAAGGCCGGGAGTCGTTTTTCTTGTTTAAAACACGATTTCTCCACCAGAATATGCTTTTTCAAAAAAGCCATGTTCCCATGGCGAGAGACTCGTTTTCTGTGAGAAAATGCATTCAAAGGAGGGATTTCATCAGAAACACTATAAATACATATTGTACTTGTCTGAAAACGCACAGAACCTTGAAATAGAAGGTTTCTCACCAAAAAACACATGGGTGAAACCCCTATCTTAAGGCTCTGAGTGGTTGCGCACATGTACAACAGGCATGTTTAAACTATAACGTTTTTAGTGAAATCATGTTTCTCTCGAGGAGAAAACGCGTTTAACGCCATAAAAAGATTTCACTGTGTTTTGACATTGGACCAAGCTACCAACAACCTAAAAAATGATCAGAACTGGAGAAATTACACATTGACATTGGGTGAAATCATGTAACTCTTAAGGACGTGTTGTAGACTTGTGGAATAGATTCATTTTTCTTGTTTTGTTTGTTTTTGATGAAATTGTGCTTTTCTCGTCGAGAAAAGGCGTTTAACGCGATAAAAAGGTTTAGTGCGTTATGAATACGGGCTAGCTTACCAAAAGTACAAATGTGAACTAAATAAGGCCGGGAGTCGTTTTTCTTGTTTAAAACACGATTTCTCCACCAGAATATGCTTTTTCCAAAAAGCCATGTTCCCATGGCGAGAGACTCGTTTTCTGTGAGAAAATGCATTCAAAGGAGGGATTTCATCAGAAACACTATAAATACATATTGTACTTGTCTGAAAACGCACAGAACCTTGAAATAGAAGGTTTCTCACCAAAAAAACACATTGGTGAAACCCCTATCTTAAGGCTCTGAGTGGTTGCACACATGTACAACAGGCATGTTTAAACTATAACGTTTTTAGTGAAATCATGTTTCTCTCGAGGAGAAAACGCGTTTAACGCCATAAAAAGATTTCACTGTGTTTTGACATTGGACCAAGCTACCAACAACCTAAAAAATGATCAGAACTGGAGAAATTACACATTGACATTGGGTGAAATCATGTAACTCTTAAGGACGTGTTGTAGACTTGTGGAATAGATTCATTTTTCTTGTTTTGTTTGTTTTTGATGAAATTGTGCTTTTCTCGTCGAGAAAAGGCGTTTAACGCGATAAAAAGGTTTAGTGCGTTATGAATACGGGCTAGCTTACCAAAAGTACAAATGTGAACTAAATAAGGCCGGGAGTCGTTTTTCTTGTTTAAAACACGATTTCTCCACCAGAATATGCTTTTTCAAAAAAGCCATGTTCCCATGGCGAGAGACTCGTTTTCTGTGAGAAAATGCATTCAAAGGAGGGATTTCATCAGAAACACTATAAATACATATTGTACTTGTCTGAAAACGCACAGAACCTTGAAATAGAAGGTTTCTCACCAAAAAACACATTGGTGAAACCCCTATCTTAAGGCTCTGAGTGGTTGCACACATGTACAACAGGCATGTTTAAACTATAACGTTTTTAGTGAAATCATGTTTCTCTCGAGGAGAAAACGCGTTTAACGCCATAAAAAGATTTCACTGTGTTTTGACATTGGACCAAGCTACCAACAACCTAAAAAATGATCAGAACTGGAGAAATTACACATTGACATTGGGTGAAATCATGTAACTCTTAAGGACGTGTTGTAGACTTGTGGAATAGATTCAGTTTTCTTGTTTTGTTCGTTTTTGATGAAATTGTGCTTTTCTCGTCGAGAAAAGGCGTTTAACGCGATAAAAAGGTTTAGTGCGTTATGAATACGGGCTAGCTTACCAAAAGTACAAATGTGAACTAAATAAGGCCGGGAGTCGTTTTTCTTGTTTAAAACACGATTTCTCGACCAGAATATGCTTTTTCAAAAAAGCCATGTTCCCATGGCGAGAGACTCGTTTTCTGTGAGAAAATGCATTCAAAGGAGGGATTTCATCAGAAACACTATAAATACATATTGTACTTGTCTGAAAACGCACAGAACCTTGAAATAGAAGGTTTCTCACCAAAAAAACACATTGGTGAAACCCCTATCTTAAGGCTCTGAGTGGTTGCACACATGTACAACAGGCATGTTTAAACTATAACGTTTTTAGTGAAATCATGTTTCTCTCGAGGAGAAAACGCGTTTAACGCCATAAAAAGATTTCACTGTGTTTTGACATTGGACCAAGCTACCAACAACCTAAAAAATGATCAGAACTGGAGAAATTACACATTGACATTGGGTGAAATCATGTAACTCTTAAGGACGTGTTGTAGACTTGTGGAATAGATTCAGTTTTCTTGTTTTGTTCGTTTTTGATGAAATTGTGCTTTTCTCGTCGAGAAAAGGCGTTTAACGCGATAAAAAGGTTTAGTGCGTTATGAATACGGGCTAGCTTACCAAAAGTACAAATGTGAACTAAATAAGGCCGGGAGTCGTTTTTCTTGTTTAAAACACGATTTCTCCACCAGAATATGCTTTTTCAAAAAAGCCATGTTCCCATGGCGAGAGACTCGTTTTCTGTGAGAAAATGCATTCAAAGGAGGGATTTCATCAGAAACACTATAAATACATATTGTACTTGTCTGAAAACGCACAGAACCTTGAAATAGAAGGTTTCTCACCAAAAAACACATTGGTGAAACCCCTATCTTAAGGCTCTGAGTGGTTGCACACATGTACAACAGGCATGTTTAAACTATAACGTTTTTAGTGAAATCATGTTTCTCTCGAGGAGAAAACGCGTTTAACGCCATAAAAAGATTTCACTGTGTTTTGACATTGGACCAAGCTACCAACAACCTAAAAAATGATCAGAACTGGAGAAATTACACATTGACATTGGGTGAAATCATGTAACTCTTAAGGACGTGTTGTAGACTTGTGGAATAGATTCAGTTTTCTTGTTTTGTTCGTTTTTGATGAAATTGTGCTTTTCTCGTCGAGAAAAGGCGTTTAACGCGATAAAAAGGTTTAGTGCGTTATGAATACGGGCTAGCTTACCAAAAGTACAAATGTGAACTAAATAAGGCCGGGAGTCGTTTTTCTTGTTTAAAACACGATTTCTCCACCAGAATATGCTTTTTCAAAAAAGCCATGTTCCCATGGCGAGAGACTCGTTTTCTGTGAGAAAATGCATTCAAAGGAGGGATTTCATCAGAAACACTATAAATACATATTGTACTTGTCTGAAAACGCACAGAACCTTGAAATAGAAGGTTTCTCACCAAAAAACACATTGGTGAAACCCCTATCTTAAGGCTCTGAGTGGTTGCACACATGTACAACAGGCATGTTTAAACTATAACGTTTTTAGTGAAATCATGTTTCTCTCGAGGAGAAAACGCGTTTAACGCCATAAAAAGATTTCACTGTGTTTTGACATTGGACCAAGCTACCAACAACCTAAAAAATGATCAGAACTGGAGAAATTACACATTGACATTGGGTGAAATCATGTAACTCTTAAGGACGTGTTGTAGACTTGTGGAATAGATTCAGTTTTCTTGTTTTGTTCGTTTTTGATGAAATTGTGCTTTTCTCGTCGAGAAAAGGCGTTTAACGCGATAAAAAGGTTTAGTGCGTTATGAATACGGGCTAGCTTACCAAAAGTACAAATGTGAACTAAATAAGGCCGGGAGTCGTTTTTCTTGTTTAAAACACGATTTCTCGACCAGAATATGCTTTTTCAAAAAAGCCATGTTCCCATGGCGAGAGACTCGTTTTCTGTGAGAAAATGCATTCAAAGGAGGGATTTCATCAGAAACACTATAAATACATATTGTACTTGTCTGAAAACGCACAGAACCTTGAAATAGAAGGTTTCTCACCAAAAAAACACATTGGTGAAACCCCTATCTTAAGGCTCTGAGTGGTTGCACACATGTACAACAGGCATGTTTAAACTATAACGTTTTTAGTGAAATCATGTTTCTCTCGAGGAGAAAACGCGTTTAACGCCATAAAAAGATTTCACTGTGTTTTGACATTGGACCAAGCTACCAACAACCTAAAAAATGATCAGAACTGGAGAAATTACACATTGACATTGGGTGAAATCATGTAACTCTTAAGGACGTGTTGTAGACTTGTGGAATAGATTCAGTTTTCTTGTTTTGTTCGTTTTTGATGAAATTGTGCTTTTCTCGTCGAGAAAAGGCGTTTAACGCGATAAAAAGGTTTAGTGCGTTATGAATACGGGCTAGCTTACCAAAAGTACAAATGTGAACTAAATAAGGCCGGGAGTCGTTTTTCTTGTTTAAAACACGATTTCTCCACCAGAATATGCTTTTTCCAAAAAGCCATGTTCCCATGGCGAGAGACTCGTTTTCTGTGAGAAAATGCATTCAAAGGAGGGATTTCATCAGAAACACTATAAATACATATTGTACTTGTCTGAAAACGCACAGAACCTTGAAATAGAAGGTTTCTCACCAAAAAAACACATTGGTGAAACCCCTATCTTAAGGCTCTGAGTGGTTGCACACATGTACAACAGGCATGTTTAAACTATAACGTTTTTAGTGAAATCATGTTTCTCTCGAGGAGAAAACGCGTTTAACGCCATAAAAAGATTTCACTGTGTTTTGACATTGGACCAAGCTACCAACAACCTAAAAAATGATCAGAACTGGAGAAATTACACATTGACATTGGGTGAAATCATGTAACTCTTAAGGACGTGTTGTAGACTTGTGGAATAGATTCATTTTTCTTGTTTTGTTCGTTTTTGATGAAATTGTGCTTTTCTCGTCGAGAAAAGGCGTTTAACGCGATAAAAAGGTTTAGTGCGTTATGAATACGGGCTAGCTTACCAAAAGTACAAATGTGAACTAAATAAGGCCGGGAGTCGTTTTTCTTGTTTAAAACACGATTTCTCCACCAGAATATGCTTTTTCCAAAAAGCCATGTTCCCATGGCGAGAGACTCGTTTTCTGTGAGAAAATGCATTCAAAGGAGGGATTTCATCAGAAACACTATAAATACATATTGTACTTGTCTGAAAACGCACAGAACCTTGAAATAGAAGGTTTCTCACCAAAAAACACATTGGTGAAACCCCTATCTTAAGGCTCTGAGTGGTTGCACACATGTACAACAGGCATGTTTAAACTATAACGTTTTTAGTGAAATCATGTTTCTCTCGAGGAGAAAACGCGTTTAACGCCATAAAAAGATTTCACTGTGTTTTGACATTGGACCAAGCTACCAACAACCTAAAAAATGATCAGAACTGGAGAAATTACACATTGACATTGGGTGAAATCATGTAACTCTTAAGGACGTGTTGTAGACTTGTGGAATAGATTCAGTTTTCTTGTTTTGTTCGTTTTTGATGAAATTGTGCTTTTCTCGTCGAGAAAAGGCGTTTAACGCGATAAAAAGGTTTAGTGCGTTATGAATACGGGCTAGCTTACCAAAAGTACAAATGTGAACTAAATAAGGCCGGGAGTCGTTTTTCTTGTTTAAAACACGATTTCTCCACCAGAATATGCTTTTTCAAAAAAGCCATGTTCCCATGGCGAGAGACTCGTTTTCTGTGAGAAAATGCATTCAAAGGAGGGATTTCATCAGAAACACTATAAATACATATTGTACTTGTCTGAAAACGCACAGAACCTTGAAATAGAAGGTTTCTCACCAAAAAACACATTGGTGAAACCCCTATCTTAAGGCTCTGAGTGGTTGCACACATGTACAACAGGCATGTTTAAACTATAACGTTTTTAGTGAAATCATGTTTCTCTCGAGGAGAAAACGCGTTTAACGCCATAAAAAGATTTCACTGTGTTTTGACATTGGACCAAGCTACCAACAACCTAAAAAATGATCAGAACTGGAGAAATTACACATTGACATTGGGTGAAATCATGTAACTCTTAAGGACGTGTTGTAGACTTGTGGAATAGATTCAGTTTTCTTGTTTTGTTCGTTTTTGATGAAATTGTGCTTTTCTCGTCGAGAAAAGGCGTTTAACGCGATAAAAAGGTTTAGTGCGTTATGAATACGGGCTAGCTTACCAAAAGTACAAATGTGAACTAAATAAGGCCGGGAGTCGTTTTTCTTGTTTAAAACACGATTTCTCGACCAGAATATGCTTTTTCAAAAAAGCCATGTTCCCATGGCGAGAGACTCGTTTTCTGTGAGAAAATGCATTCAAAGGAGGGATTTCATCAGAAACACTATAAATACATATTGTACTTGTCTGAAAACGCACAGAACCTTGAAATAGAAGGTTTCTCACCAAAAAACACATTGGTGAAACCCCTATCTTAAGGCTCTGAGTGGTTGCACACATGTACAACAGGCATGTTTAAACTATAACGTTTTTAGTGAAATCATGTTTCTCTCGAGGAGAAAACGCGTTTAACGCCATAAAAAGATTTCACTGTGTTTTGACATTGGACCAAGCTACCAACAACCTAAAAAATGATCAGAACTGGAGAAATTACACATTGACATTGGGTGAAATCATGTAACTCTTAAGGACGTGTTGTAGACTTGTGGAATAGATTCAGTTTTCTTGTTTTGTTCGTTTTTGATGAAATTGTGCTTTTCTCGTCGAGAAAAGGCGTTTAACGCGATAAAAAGGTTTAGTGCGTTATGAATACGGGCTAGCTTACCAAAAGTACAAATGTGAACTAAATAAGGCCGGGAGTCGTTTTTCTTGTTTAAAACACGATTTCTCGACCAGAATATGCTTTTTCAAAAAAGCCATGTTCCCATGGCGAGAGACTCGTTTTCTGTGAGAAAATGCATTCAAAGGAGGGATTTCATCAGAAACACTATAAATACATATTGTACTTGTCTGAAAACGCACAGAACCTTGAAATAGAAGGTTTCTCACCAAAAAACACATTGGTGAAACCCCTATCTTAAGGCTCTGAGTGGTTGCACACATGTACAACAGGCATGTTTAAACTATAACGTTTTTAGTGAAATCATGTTTCTCTCGAGGAGAAAACGCGTTTAACGCCATAAAAAGATTTCACTGTGTTTTGACATTGGACCAAGCTACCAACAACCTAAAAAATGATCAGAACTGGAGAAATTACACATTGACATTGGGTGAAATCATGTAACTCTTAAGGACGTGTTGTAGACTTGTGGAATAGATTCAGTTTTCTTGTTTTGTTCGTTTTTGATGAAATTGTGCTTTTCTCGTCGAGAAAAGGCGTTTAACGCGATAAAAAGGTTTAGTGCGTTATGAATACGGGCTAGCTTACCAAAAGTAAAAATGTGAACTAAATAAGGCCGGGAGTCGTTTTTCTTGTTTAAAACACGATTTCTCCACCAGAATATGCTTTTTCAAAAAAGCCATGTTCCCATGGCGAGAGACTCGTTTTCTGTGAGAAAATGCATTCAAAGGAGGGATTTCATCAGAAACACTATAAATACATATTGTACTTGTCTGAAAACGCACAGAACCTTGAAATAGAAGGTTTCTCACCAAAAAAACACATTGGTGAAACCCCTATCTTAAGGCTCTGAGTGGTTGCACACATGTACAACAGGCATGTTTAAACTATAACGTTTTTAGTGAAATCATGTTTCTCTCGAGGAGAAAACGCGTTTAACGCCATAAAAAGATTTCACTGTGTTTTGACATTGGACCAAGCTACCAACAACCTAAAAAATGATCAGAACTGGAGAAATTACACATTGACATTGGGTGAAATCATGTAACTCTTAAGGACGTGTTGTAGACTTGTGGAATAGATTCAGTTTTCTTGTTTTGTTCGTTTTTGATGAAATTGTGCTTTTCTCGTCGAGAAAAGGCGTTTAACGCGATAAAAAGGTTTAGTGCGTTATGAATACGGGCTAGCTTACCAAAAGTACAAATGTGAACTAAATAAGGCCGGGAGTCGTTTTTCTTGTTTAAAACACGATTTCTCGACCAGAATATGCTTTTTCAAAAAAGCCATGTTCCCATGGCGAGAGACTCGTTTTCTGTGAGAAAATGCATTCAAAGGAGGGATTTCATCAGAAACACTATAAATACATATTGTACTTGTCTGAAAACGCACAGAACCTTGAAATAGAAGGTTTCTCACCAAAAAACACATTGGTGAAACCCCTATCTTAAGGCTCTGAGTGGTTGCACACATGTACAACAGGCATGTTTAAACTATAACGTTTTTAGTGAAATCATGTTTCCCTCGAGGAGAAAACGCGTTTAACGCCATAAAAAGATTTCACTGTGTTTTGACATTGGACCAAGCTACCAACAACCTAAAAAATGATCAGAACTGGAGAAATTACACATTGACATTGGGTGAAATCATGTAACTCTTAAGGACGTGTTGTAGACTTGTGGAATAGATTCATTTTTCTTGTTTTGTTTGTTTTTGATGAAATTGTGCTTTTCTCGTCGAGAAAAGGCGTTTAACGCGATAAAAAGGTTTAGTGCGTTATGAATACGGGCTAGCTTACCAAAAGTACAAATGTGAACTAAATAAGGCCGGGAGTCGTTTTTCTTGTTTAAAACACGATTTCTCCACCAGAATATGCTTTTTCCAAAAAGCCATGTTCCCATGGCGAGAGACTCGTTTTCTGTGAGAAAATGCATTCAAAGGAGGGATTTCATCAGAAACACTATAAATACATATTGTACTTGTCTGAAAACGCACAGAACCTTGAAATAGAAGGTTTCTCACCAAAAAAACACATTGGTGAAACCCCTATCTTAAGGCTCTGAGTGGTTGCACACATGTACAACAGGCATGTTTAAACTATAACGTTTTTAGTGAAATCATGTTTCTCTCGAGGAGAAAACGCGTTTAACGCCATAAAAAGATTTCACTGTGTTTTGACATTGGACCAAGCTACCAACAACCTAAAAAATGATCAGAACTGGAGAAATTACACATTGACATTGGGTGAAATCATGTAACTCTTAAGGACGTGTTGTAGACTTGTGGAATAGATTCAGTTTTCTTGTTTTGTTCGTTTTTGATGAAATTGTGCTTTTCTCGTCGAGAAAAGGCGTTTAACGCGATAAAAAGGTTTAGTGCGTTATGAATACGGGCTAGCTTACCAAAAGTACAAATGTGAACTAAATAAGGCCGGGAGTCGTTTTTCTTGTTTAAAACACGATTTCTCGACCAGAATATGCTTTTTCAAAAAAGCCATGTTCCCATGGCGAGAGACTCGTTTTCTGTGAGAAAATGCATTCAAAGGAGGGATTTCATCAGAAACACTATAAATACATATTGTACTTGTCTGAAAACGCACAGAACCTTGAAATAGAAGGTTTCTCACCAAAAAAACACATTGGTGAAACCCCTATCTTAAGGCTCTGAGTGGTTGCACACATGTACAACAGGCATGTTTAAACTATAACGTTTTTAGTGAAATCATGTTTCTCTCGAGGAGAAAACGCGTTTAACGCCATAAAAAGATTTCACTGTGTTTTGACATTGGACCAAGCTACCAACAACCTAAAAAATGATCAGAACTGGAGAAATTACACATTGACATTGGGTGAAATCATGTAACTCTTAAGGACGTGTTGTAGACTTGTGGAATAGATTCATTTTTCTTGTTTTGTTCGTTTTTGATGAAATTGTGCTTTTCTCGTCGAGAAAAGGCGTTTAACGCGATAAAAAGGTTTAGTGCGTTATGAATACGGGCTAGCTTACCAAAAGTACAAATGTGAACTAAATAAGGCCGGGAGTCGTTTTTCTTGTTTAAAACACGATTTCTCCACCAGAATATGCTTTTTCAAAAAAGCCATGTTCCCATGGCGAGAGACTCGTTTTCTGTGAGAAAATGCATTCAAAGGAGGGATTTCATCAGAAACACTATAAATACATATTGTACTTGTCTGAAAACGCACAGAACCTTGAAATAGAAGGTTTCTCACCAAAAAACACATTGGTGAAACCCCTATCTTAAGGCTCTGAGTGGTTGCACACATGTACAACAGGCATGTTTAAACTATAACGTTTTTAGTGAAATCATGTTTCTCTCGAGGAGAAAACGCGTTTAACGCCATAAAAAGATTTCACTGTGTTTTGACATTGGACCAAGCTACCAACAACCTAAAAAATGATCAGAACTGGAGAAATTACACATTGACATTGGGTGAAATCATGTAACTCTTAAGGACGTGTTGTAGACTTGTGGAATAGATTCAGTTTTCTTGTTTTGTTCGTTTTTGATGAAATTGTGCTTTTCTCGTCGAGAAAAGGCGTTTAACGCGATAAAAAGGTTTAGTGCGTTATGAATACGGGCTAGCTTACCAAAAGTACAAATGTGAACTAAATAAGGCCGGGAGTCGTTTTTCTTGTTTAAAACACGATTTCTCGACCAGAATATGCTTTTTCAAAAAAGCCATGTTCCCATGGCGAGAGACTCGTTTTCTGTGAGAAAATGCATTCAAAGGAGGGATTTCATCAGAAACACTATAAATACATATTGTACTTGTCTGAAAACGCACAGAACCTTGAAATAGAAGGTTTCTCACCAAAAAAACACATTGGTGAAACCCCTATCTTAAGGCTCTGAGTGGTTGCACACATGTACAACAGGCATGTTTAAACTATAACGTTTTTAGTGAAATCATGTTTCTCTCGAGGAGAAAACGCGTTTAACGCCATAAAAAGATTTCACTGTGTTTTGACATTGGACCAAGCTACCAACAACCTAAAAAATGATCAGAACTGGAGAAATTACACATTGACATTGGGTGAAATCATGTAACTCTTAAGGACGTGTTGTAGACTTGTGGAATAGATTCAGTTTTCTTGTTTTGTTCGTTTTTGATGAAATTGTGCTTTTCTCGTCGAGAAAAGGCGTTTAACGCGATAAAAAGGTTTAGTGCGTTATGAATACGGGCTAGCTTACCAAAAGTACAAATGTGAACTAAATAAGGCCGGGAGTCGTTTTTCTTGTTTAAAACACGATTTCTCGACCAGAATATGCTTTTTCAAAAAAGCCATGTTCCCATGGCGAGAGACTCGTTTTCTGTGAGAAAATGCATTCAAAGGAGGGATTTCATCAGAAACACTATAAATACATATTGTACTTGTCTGAAAACGCACAGAACCTTGAAATAGAAGGTTTCTCACCAAAAAAACACATTGGTGAAACCCCTATCTTAAGGCTCTGAGTGGTTGCACACATGTACAACAGGCATGTTTAAACTATAACGTTTTTAGTGAAATCATGTTTCTCTCGAGGAGAAAACGCGTTTAACGCCATAAAAAGATTTCACTGTGTTTTGACATTGGACCAAGCTACCAACAACCTAAAAAATGATCAGAACTGGAGAAATTACACATTGACATTGGGTGAAATCATGTAACTCTTAAGGACGTGTTGTAGACTTGTGGAATAGATTCAGTTTTCTTGTTTTGTTCGTTTTTGATGAAATTGTGCTTTTCTCGTCGAGAAAAGGCGTTTAACGCGATAAAAAGGTTTAGTGCGTTATGAATACGGGCTAGCTTACCAAAAGTACAAATGTGAACTAAATAAGGCCGGGAGTCGTTTTTCTTGTTTAAAACACGATTTCTCCACCAGAATATGCTTTTTCCAAAAAGCCATGTTCCCATGGCGAGAGACTCGTTTTCTGTGAGAAAATGCATTCAAAGGAGGGATTTCATCAGAAACACTATAAATACATATTGTACTTGTCTGAAAACGCACAGAACCTTGAAATAGAAGGTTTCTCACCAAAAAACACATTGGTGAAACCCCTATCTTAAGGCTCTGAGTGGTTGCACACATGTACAACAGGCATGTTTAAACTATAACGTTTTTAGTGAAATCATGTTTCTCTCGAGGAGAAAACGCGTTTAACGCCATAAAAAGATTTCACTGTGTTTTGACATTGGACCAAGCTACCAACAACCTAAAAAATGATCAGAACTGGAGAAATTACACATTGACATTGGGTGAAATCATGTAACTCTTAAGGACGTGTTGTAGACTTGTGGAATAGATTCATTTTTCTTGTTTTGTTTGTTTTTGATGAAATTGTGCTTTTCTCGTCGAGAAAAGGCGTTTAACGCGATAAAAAGGTTTAGTGCGTTATGAATACGGGCTAGCTTACCAAAAGTACAAATGTGAACTAAATAAGGCCGGGAGTCGTTTTTCTTGTTTAAAACACGATTTCTCCACCAGAATATGCTTTTCCCAAAAAGCCATGTTCCCATGGCGAGAGACTCGTTTTCTGTGAGAAAATGCATTCAAAGGAGGGATTTCATCAGAAACACTATAAATACATATTGTACTTGTCTGAAAACGCACAGAACCTTGAAATAGAAGGTTTCTCACCAAAAAACACATGGGTGAAACCCCTATCTTAAGGCTCTGAGTGGTTGCGCACATGTACAACAGGCATGTTTAAACTATAACGTTTTTAGTGAAATCATGTTTCTCTCGAGGAGAAAACGCGTTTAACGCCATAAAAAGATTTCACTGTGTTTTGACATTGGACCAAGCTACCAACAACCTAAAAAATGATCAGAACTGGAGAAATTACACATTGACATTGGGTGAAATCATGTAACTCTTAAGGACGTGTTGTAGACTTGTGGAATAGATTCATTTTTCTTGTTTTGTTTGTTTTTGATGAAATTGTGCTTTCTCGTCGAGAAAAGGCGTTTAACGCGATAAAAAGGTTTAGTGCGTTATGAATACGGGCTAGCTTACCAAAAGTACAAATGTGAACTAAATAAGGCCGGGAGTCGTTTTTCTTGTTTAAAACACGATTTCTCCACCAGAATATGCTTTTTCCAAAAAGCCATGTTCCCATGGCGAGAGACTCGTTTTCTGTGAGAAAATGCATTCAAAGGAGGGATTTCATCAGAAACACTATAAATACATATTGTACTTGTCTGAAAACGCACAGAACCTTGAAATAGAAGGTTTCTCACCAAAAAAACACATTGGTGAAACCCCTATCTTAAGGCTCTGAGTGGTTGCGCACATGTACAACAGGCATGTTTAAACTATAACGTTTTTAGTGAAATCATGTTTCTCTCGAGGAGAAAACGCGTTTAACGCCATAAAAAGATTTCACTGTGTTTTGACATTGGACCAAGCTACCAACAACCTAAAAAATGATCAGAACTGGAGAAATTACACATTGACATTGGGTGAAATCATGTAACTCTTAAGGACGTGTTGTAGACTTGTGGAATAGATTCAGTTTTCTTGTTTTGTTCGTTTTTGATGAAATTGTGCTTTTCTCGTCGAGAAAAGGCGTTTAACGCGATAAAAAGGTTTAGTGCGTTATGAATACGGGCTAGCTTACCAAAAGTACAAATGTGAACTAAATAAGGCCGGGAGTCGTTTTTCTTGTTTAAAACACGATTTCTCCACCAGAATATGCTTTTTCAAAAAAGCCATGTTCCCATGGCGAGAGACTCGTTTTCTGTGAGAAAATGCATTCAAAGGAGGGATTTCATCAGAAACACTATAAATACATATTGTACTTGTCTGAAAACGCACAGAACCTTGAAATAGAAGGTTTCTCACCAAAAAAACACATTGGTGAAACCCCTATCTTAAGGCTCTGAGTGGTTGCACACATGTACAACAGGCATGTTTAAACTATAACGTTTTTAGTGAAATCATGTTTCTCTCGAGGAGAAAACGCGTTTAACGCCATAAAAAGATTTCACTGTGTTTTGACATTGGACCAAGCTACCAACAACCTAAAAAATGATCAGAACTGGAGAAATTACACATTGACATTGGGTGAAATCATGTAACTCTTAAGGACGTGTTGTAGACTTGTGGAATAGATTCAGTTTTCTTGTTTTGTTCGTTTTTGATGAAATTGTGCTTTTCTCGTCGAGAAAAGGCGTTTAACGCGATAAAAAGGTTTAGTGCGTTATGAATACGGGCTAGCTTACCAAAAGTACAAATGTGAACTAAATAAGGCCGGGAGTCGTTTTTCTTGTTTAAAACACGATTTCTCCACCAGAATATGCTTTTTCAAAAAAGCCATGTTCCCATGGCGAGAGACTCGTTTTCTGTGAGAAAATGCATTCAAAGGAGGGATTTCATCAGAAACACTATAAATACATATTGTACTTGTCTGAAAACGCACAGAACCTTGAAATAGAAGGTTTCTCACCAAAAAAACACATTGGTGAAACCCCTATCTTAAGGCTCTGAGTGGTTGCACACATGTACAACAGGCATGTTTAAACTATAACGTTTTTAGTGAAATCATGTTTCTCTCGAGGAGAAAACGCGTTTAACGCCATAAAAAGATTTCACTGTGTTTTGACATTGGACCAAGCTACCAACAACCTAAAAAATGATCAGAACTGGAGAAATTACACATTGACATTGGGTGAAATCATGTAACTCTTAAGGACGTGTTGTAGACTTGTGGAATAGATTCAGTTTTCTTGTTTTGTTCGTTTTTGATGAAATTGTGCTTTTCTCGTCGAGAAAAGGCGTTTAACGCGATAAAAAGGTTTAGTGCGTTATGAATACGGGCTAGCTTACCAAAAGTACAAATGTGAACTAAATAAGGCCGGGAGTCGTTTTTCTTGTTTAAAACACGATTTCTCCACCAGAATATGCTTTTTCAAAAAAGCCATGTTCCCATGGCGAGAGACTCGTTTTCTGTGAGAAAATGCATTCAAAGGAGGGATTTCATCAGAAACACTATAAATACATATTGTACTTGTCTGAAAACGCACAGAACCTTGAAATAGAAGGTTTCTCACCAAAAAACACATTGGTGAAACCCCTATCTTAAGGCTCTGAGTGGTTGCACACATGTACAACAGGCATGTTTAAACTATAACGTTTTTAGTGAAATCATGTTTCTCTCGAGGAGAAAACGCGTTTAACGCCATAAAAAGATTTCACTGTGTTTTGACATTGGACCAAGCTACCAACAACCTAAAAAATGATCAGAACTGGAGAAATTACACATTGACATTGGGTGAAATCATGTAACTCTTAAGGACGTGTTGTAGACTTGTGGAATAGATTCAGTTTTCTTGTTTTGTTCGTTTTTGATGAAATTGTGCTTTTCTCGTCGAGAAAAGGCGTTTAACGCGATAAAAAGGTTTAGTGCGTTATGAATACGGGCTAGCTTACCAAAAGTACAAATGTGAACTAAATAAGGCCGGGAGTCGTTTTTCTTGTTTAAAACACGATTTCTCCACCAGAATATGCTTTTTCAAAAAAGCCATGTTCCCATGGCGAGAGACTCGTTTTCTGTGAGAAAATGCATTCAAAGGAGGGATTTCATCAGAAACACTATAAATACATATTGTACTTGTCTGAAAACGCACAGAACCTTGAAATAGAAGGTTTCTCACCAAAAAACACATTGGTGAAACCCCTATCTTAAGGCTCTGAGTGGTTGCACACATGTACAACAGGCATGTTTAAACTATAACGTTTTTAGTGAAATCATGTTTCTCTCGAGGAGAAAACGCGTTTAACGCCATAAAAAGATTTCACTGTGTTTTGACATTGGACCAAGCTACCAACAACCTAAAAAATGATCAGAACTGGAGAAATTACACATTGACATTGGGTGAAATCATGTAACTCTTAAGGACGTGTTGTAGACTTGTGGAATAGATTCAGTTTTCTTGTTTTGTTCGTTTTTGATGAAATTGTGCTTTTCTCGTCGAGAAAAGGCGTTTAACGCGATAAAAAGGTTTAGTGCGTTATGAATACGGGCTAGCTTACCAAAAGTACAAATGTGAACTAAATAAGGCCGGGAGTCGTTTTTCTTGTTTAAAACACGATTTCTCGACCAGAATATGCTTTTTCAAAAAAGCCATGTTCCCATGGCGAGAGACTCGTTTTCTGTGAGAAAATGCATTCAAAGGAGGGATTTCATCAGAAACACTATAAATACATATTGTACTTGTCTGAAAACGCACAGAACCTTGAAATAGAAGGTTTCTCACCAAAAAACACATTGGTGAAACCCCTATCTTAAGGCTCTGAGTGGTTGCACACATGTACAACAGGCATGTTTAAACTATAACGTTTTTAGTGAAATCATGTTTCTCTCGAGGAGAAAACGCGTTTAACGCCATAAAAAGATTTCACTGTGTTTTGACATTGGACCAAGCTACCAACAACCTAAAAAATGATCAGAACTGGAGAAATTACACATTGACATTGGGTGAAATCATGTAACTCTTAAGGACGTGTTGTAGACTTGTGGAATAGATTCAGTTTTCTTGTTTTGTTCGTTTTTGATGAAATTGTGCTTTTCTCGTCGAGAAAAGGCGTTTAACGCGATAAAAAGGTTTAGTGCGTTATGAATACGGGCTAGCTTACCAAAAGTACAAATGTGAACTAAATAAGGCCGGGAGTCGTTTTTCTTGTTTAAAACACGATTTCTCCACCAGAATATGCTTTTTCAAAAAAGCCATGTTCCCATGGCGAGAGACTCGTTTTCTGTGAGAAAATGCATTCAAAGGAGGGATTTCATCAGAAACACTATAAATACATATTGTACTTGTCTGAAAACGCACAGAACCTTGAAATAGAAGGTTTCTCACCAAAAAACACATTGGTGAAACCCCTATCTTAAGGCTCTGAGTGGTTGCACACATGTACAACAGGCATGTTTAAACTATAACGTTTTTAGTGAAATCATGTTTCTCTCGAGGAGAAAACGCGTTTAACGCCATAAAAAGATTTCACTGTGTTTTGACATTGGACCAAGCTACCAACAACCTAAAAAATGATCAGAACTGGAGAAATTACACATTGACATTGGGTGAAATCATGTAACTCTTAAGGACGTGTTGTAGACTTGTGGAATAGATTCAGTTTTCTTGTTTTGTTCGTTTTTGATGAAATTGTGCTTTTCTCGTCGAGAAAAGGCGTTTAACGCGATAAAAAGGTTTAGTGCGTTATGAATACGGGCTAGCTTACCAAAAGTACAAATGTGAACTAAATAAGGCCGGGAGTCGTTTTTCTTGTTTAAAACACGATTTCTCCACCAGAATATGCTTTTTCAAAAAAGCCATGTTCCCATGGCGAGAGACTCGTTTTCTGTGAGAAAATGCATTCAAAGGAGGGATTTCATCAGAAACACTATAAATACATATTGTACTTGTCTGAAAACGCACAGAACCTTGAAATAGAAGGTTTCTCACCAAAAAACACATTGGTGAAACCCCTATCTTAAGGCTCTGAGTGGTTGCACACATGTACAACAGGCATGTTTAAACTATAACGTTTTTAGTGAAATCATGTTTCTCTCGAGGAGAAAACGCGTTTAACGCCATAAAAAGATTTCACTGTGTTTTGACATTGGACCAAGCTACCAACAACCTAAAAAATGATCAGAACTGGAGAAATTACACATTGACATTGGGTGAAATCATGTAACTCTTAAGGACGTGTTGTAGACTTGTGGAATAGATTCAGTTTTCTTGTTTTGTTCGTTTTTGATGAAATTGTGCTTTTCTCGTCGAGAAAAGGCGTTTAACGCGATAAAAAGGTTTAGTGCGTTATGAATACGGGCTAGCTTACCAAAAGTACAAATGTGAACTAAATAAGGCCGGGAGTCGTTTTTCTTGTTTAAAACACGATTTCTCGACCAGAATATGCTTTTTCAAAAAAGCCATGTTCCCATGGCGAGAGACTCGTTTTCTGTGAGAAAATGCATTCAAAGGAGGGATTTCATCAGAAACACTATAAATACATATTGTACTTGTCTGAAAACGCACAGAACCTTGAAATAGAAGGTTTCTCACCAAAAAACACATTGGTGAAACCCCTATCTTAAGGCTCTGAGTGGTTGCACACATGTACAACAGGCATGTTTAAACTATAACGTTTTTAGTGAAATCATGTTTCTCTCGAGGAGAAAACGCGTTTAACGCCATAAAAAGATTTCACTGTGTTTTGACATTGGACCAAGCTACCAACAACCTAAAAAATGATCAGAACTGGAGAAATTACACATTGACATTGGGTGAAATCATGTAACTCTTAAGGACGTGTTGTAGACTTGTGGAATAGATTCAGTTTTCTTGTTTTGTTCGTTTTTGATGAAATTGTGCTTTTCTCGTCGAGAAAAGGCGTTTAACGCGATAAAAAGGTTTAGTGCGTTATGAATACGGGCTAGCTTACCAAAAGTACAAATGTGAACTAAATAAGGCCGGGAGTCGTTTTTCTTGTTTAAAACACGATTTCTCGACCAGAATATGCTTTTTCAAAAAAGCCATGTTCCCATGGCGAGAGACTCGTTTTCTGTGAGAAAATGCATTCAAAGGAGGGATTTCATCAGAAACACTATAAATACATATTGTACTTGTCTGAAAACGCACAGAACCTTGAAATAGAAGGTTTCTCACCAAAAAAACACATTGGTGAAACCCCTATCTTAAGGCTCTGAGTGGTTGCACACATGTACAACAGGCATGTTTAAACTATAACGTTTTTAGTGAAATCATGTTTCTCTCGAGGAGAAAACGCGTTTAACGCCATAAAAAGATTTCACTGTGTTTTGACATTGGACCAAGCTACCAACAACCTAAAAAATGATCAGAACTGGAGAAATTACACATTGACATTGGGTGAAATCATGTAACTCTTAAGGACGTGTTGTAGACTTGTGGAATAGATTCAGTTTTCTTGTTTTGTTCGTTTTTGATGAAATTGTGCTTTTCTCGTCGAGAAAAGGCGTTTAACGCGATAAAAAGGTTTAGTGCGTTATGAATACGGGCTAGCTTACCAAAAGTACAAATGTGAACTAAATAAGGCCGGGAGTCGTTTTTCTTGTTTAAAACACGATTTCTCGACCAGAATATGCTTTTTCAAAAAAGCCATGTTCCCCATGGCGAGAGACTCGTTTTCTGTGAGAAAATGCATTCAAAGGAGGGATTTCATCAGAAACACTATAAATACATATTGTACTTGTCTGAAAACGCACAGAACCTTGAAATAGAAGGTTTCTCACCAAAAAAAACACATTGGTGAAACCCCTATCTTAAGGCTCTGAGTGGTTGCACACATGTACAACAGGCATGTTTAAACTATAACGTTTTTAGTGAAATCATGTTTCTCTCGAGGAGAAAACGCGTTTAACGCCATAAAAAGATTTCACTGTGTTTTGACATTGGACCAAGCTACCAACAACCTAAAAAATGATCAGAACTGGAGAAATTACACATTGACATTGGGTGAAATCATGTAACTCTTAAGGACGTGTTGTAGACTTGTGGAATAGATTCAGTTTTCTTGTTTTGTTCGTTTTTGATGAAATTGTGCTTTTCTCGTCGAGAAAAGGCGTTTAACGCGATAAAAAGGTTTAGTGCGTTATGAATACGGGCTAGCTTACCAAAAGTACAAATGTGAACTAAATAAGGCCGGGAGTCGTTTTTCTTGTTTAAAACACGATTTCTCCACCAGAATATGCTTTTTCAAAAAAGCCATGTTCCCATGGCGAGAGACTCGTTTTCTGTGAGAAAATGCATTCAAAGGAGGGATTTCATCAGAAACACTATAAATACATATTGTACTTGTCTGAAAACGCACAGAACCTTGAAATAGAAGGTTTCTCACCAAAAAAAACACATTGGTGAAACCCCTATCTTAAGGCTCTGAGTGGTTGCACACATGTACAACAGGCATGTTTAAACTATAACGTTTTTAGTGAAATCATGTTTCTCTCGAGGAGAAAACGCGTTTAACGCCATAAAAAGATTTCACTGTGTTTTGACATTGGACCAAGCTACCAACAACCTAAAAAATGATCAGAACTGGAGAAATTACACATTGACATTGGGTGAAATCATGGA
>JAJHIY020000556.1:0-30185 GCA_022114975.2 Lampris megalopsis
CACGACACGACGATGTTGATGGTGGGGGAAACCGGAGCACCCGGAGAAAACCCACCGCAGACACGGGGGGAAACATGCAAACTCCACACAGAGGACGCGACCTGGGATGACCCCCAAGGTTGGAAAACCTCGGGGTTCGAACCCAGGACCTACTTGCTGTGAGACGACAGCGCTAACCACTGTGCCACAATATTATGGATATTTCCCAGCAAACAAAAAAATGTCCCCAGAAAGTCCCCCAAAGTCCTCTCCGAATGTCCAGTAAAGGTCATTGTGTAAGGTTTTCATTATGTCACTGGGACGTTATTGCGGGACGTCCCGGGGACATTGGAGAAATCTCTAGACGTCCCCAGGATGTCACGGGGAAGTTATTGCGGAGAGACATTACAGGGATATAAGGGGAAGTCCTCTAGACGTCCCCTTGACGTCCCGAGGACAGTATAGGGACATTGGAGAAATCTCTAGATGTCCCCGGGATGTCACGGGGAAGTTATTGCGGGGAGACATTACAGGGATATTAGGGGAAGTCCTCCAGACGTCCCCTTGACGTCCCGAGGACATTATAGGGAGATTGGAGAAATCTCTAGATGTCCCCGGGATGTCACGGGGACGTTATTGCGGGGAGACATTACAGGGATATTAGGGGAAATCCTCTAGACATCCCCGTGACGTCCCAGGTACGTCCCTGTAATATCCCTGTAATGTCCTTGGGACATCAAGGGAACATCCTGCAATAATGTCCCGGGGACATCTAGAGGATTTCCTCTAATGTCCCTGTAATGTCCTCGGGACATCAAGGGGATGTCCCGCAATAATGTCTCAGTGACGTAATGAAAACCCTACACAATGGCATTTACTGGACGTTCGGAGAGGACCTTTAGGGGACGTTCTGGGGACGTTTTTTGTTTGCTGGGAAATATCCGTAATATTGTACGTCCTTGTAACGTCCCGAGGACATTACAGGGACATTAGAGAAAGAGTCTAGACGTCCCGAGGACATTACAGGGGCATTAGAGAAAGAGTGTAGACGTCCCGAGGACATTACAGGGGCATTAGAGAAAGAGAACTTTCCTTTATGTCCCTGTAATGTCCTCGGGATGTTACAAGAACGTCCCGCCATAACATGCAAAGAACGTCCCGAGGACATTACAGGGATGTTAGGGGAAACATAATACATCACGGGGACGTTAGGAGGACATTACAGGGACGCTGGGGGACGGGGGGAGTCTTCTAGACGTCCCCGGGATGTTATGGACTGTTCTTTGAACGTCTCGCAATAACGTCCCCGTGATGTAATGAAAACCCTACGCAATGACATTTACCGGACGTTCGGAGAGGACCTTTAGGGGACGTACTGGGGACGTTTTTTTGTTGGCTGGGTTTATCATACCTGGGGACATTTTTATTTTACATCTTCTTAACAAAATGGATCTATGCTAATCATTGGACGCCGCCAGTAAAATAATGATCAGATCATCACGTCTGTGCGTGTAAGAAAACGCCACTGCTCAGTCAAAGGACCGCGATTAATCATGGCACCGCTACACAACAATGCTCTTTTGCAGCTCAACACTTCTCTTTCTGACCAGCAGTTGATGCGTCCTCGGACATATCTACATGTCAACAGTTTCAGCAATCTGCGAATGTACATTACAACAATATGTGTCTATACAGTGTTAACATAACACACACGTGAAGCGGCAAAATAGAGTCACATTTTCCTGATCTTCTATCACTCACAGACAGTAGAAGGCATGGCCATTTACAGTATTTGTACGCAAGTATGACCGCGCGTGCACACACACGCACACACACACACACACACACACACACACATCACAATCATCCTGGAGAAGTTTGCGTTTGCATTAGCTGCTAGCGGCAACAAGTAGACCTCATTTTAAAAGCCCACAGGTGCAGCATGTTCCAGTAATCATGTGACTCAGCAGAGACCTGCCTCAGCAGAGACCTGCCTCAGCAGAGACCTGCCTCAGCAGAGACCTGCCTCAGCAGAGACCTGCCTCAGCAGGACGCTCCGTTAGCCGGTGATTATCATGCACCTGTATTGAAAGGCGGGTAACAGCAGGCTCTGGTATTCACAGTAATGATACATGAGGGATGTGAATGATCTCTGCGTCACAGTGAGTCATTCGTTCGGTCGGTTTCATCCGGAGTCTTGGTGAGCCGCTGAGCCGCGAGACGGATCAGTGTCCTCTTGTCACTTCCTGTGAGAGAGAGAGAGACAAGATAACCAAGCGGACTTTCAGAAACTGCACAAGTCAGACTGTTCCCTAGTTGTTTCTTTTTTGGGGACCCCCCCGATTGTACTTGACCAATTACCCCACCCTTCCGAGCCGTCCCGGTCGCTGCTCCACCCCCTCTGCCGAGCCGAGGAGGGCTGCAGACTACCACATGCCTCCTCCGATACATGTGGAGTCGCCAGCTGCTTCTTTTCACCCGACAGTGAGGAGTTTCACCAGGGGGATGTAGCGCGTGGGAGGATCACACTATTCCCCCAAGCCCAACAGGCGCCACGACCGATCAGACGAGGCGCTAGTGCAGCGACCAGGACACATACCCACATCCGGGGACGCCCAACCAAGCCGGAGGTAACACGGGGATTCGAACCGGCATCCCCGTGTTGGTAGGCAACGGAATAGACCGCCACGCCACCCAGACGCCCGGGCCTCAGATTTTTACTCAAACCCGCGGGCATTGCCTGAACCGAGCCTGACAATGGTGTGTGAATTTGATTTTAAATCCCCCCCTCAAGCAATCAATATACACAATATACACAACAATTTGTAGTCTCTGTTGTTTAAATATCTTCCCTTCTATCCTTGTATCATTCAATTTAGAATCCAAAATCAGAAAACCAATAACGGGCTGGGTTTTTTTTTTCTTGTTTTGATTTTGTTCTGAAGTTGAAAGTATATAACGTGAGAAATTGGGATATTTGTCGTCTTCGATTTCGTCATTTAACATTTCCAATTTGTTGTGACCAGGAAGTTATTGACTTTTTTTTTTCTCTCTCGTGTGCCCGGAGAGCCGTGACAGTTCAGTAAAGTTGGAAATATATTCACAGATTCGAACTCCCGGATCAATAACTCAGGAGCGAAACGTTGTTAAAACATAAACGATGCCTCTTTCCTACCATAGTAAGGTAGACAACGGGCCCCAGCTTAACTTTCACCAGAACGGGTCGTCCTCCGACCTGGACACAACACCGGTCTCCAAGTACAGCCGGCTGTCAGGCGAGTACACAGGGACCGTCTGAAAAGTGCAGCACCGAAAAAAAATACTACAAAAATATTCAACAACTTCACTCTTATACAGTGTAGTGTCCCCACAACCCCATCACACATCAGTGGTCTCCTGCTGGTTATACAAATATCCCATTTTCTCGTGTTATAACTTCAGAACCAAATCAAAACAAGGAAAAACAGCCCGTTATTGGTTTTCCGATTTCCCGATTCTAGATTGGATATGAAATGATGGAATGATACACGGATACCTGTCCTCTGAACAAAACTCATACTATTTCCAAAATATTTAATAAAAAAAATAACATTAAAATGAGTGATCCTTTAGGGTTGGGTTAGGGTTAACCCTCAGGAAGGAATGTGAATCCATTTGGGCTGGTTTATTTTAAATTTAGAGAAAAGAGGGTGCGGCGAAAAGATGACGTGGCAATTTATTCTTTTAATTCCCCAAGAATTTTTTTTTCCGAATTGCTCCACAAGGCCAAGGTACAGGGCCTGCCATACGTCACCTCCGCCTGCTGTAACATCTGCTTGGCCAGATGTTTTCCTTTTGTCTGTTTTCTTCTTTTGTCATTTACCTCTTTTTATCGTCGCACTTTCACCTAATGTATCAGAATCAGAAACACTGTGTCGTGTCATTTCATGCACTTACGCACACGAAATGAAATGGCACATTGTTTCCCACAGCCCACAGCAGTGCAACACAAAGACAAAAACACATATCCAAAAACTACAAGGACACATATATCCAAACTAACACATGCATATATCTAAACTTAACAACAAAAAAAAATCACTGTCCAAGAGGACGAACACCAGCCAGGATGACTGTCGGAACGGCCGGTCTGCATGGGCTAGCAGTTAGCTTAGCCTGCCCCGCTTCCGCGTCCTGTCAGACCGCCCTCGGTGTTTCCTCTTCAGGCACAGCTCCAAGCAGGGCCGTGGTCCCTGGGCCCACAGGACGCAGCAGACCAAGCTCTCCCAGCCGATCCAGCACCAGCTCTCCCAGCCATCAAACGAAGACACAAACTTAGATGCAGATGTGGACAAAGACACTGCATTGACGGTACTGGGTGAGGCCGCCACAAACGTGAATTCACGCCGCCATCTTCCCACACCGGTACTGGATGAGGCCGCTGCTAATGTGAATTTGTGCCGCCATCTTCCCACACTTTTACCTTACCAAAGTAAAGTGCTTTGCATCTTAATGGACAGAATGTGCTACACAAAGAAAGCTGGACTGATGATTGTGTATCTTAGTACCTGTTGTGGTGCGGCCCGTATGTGTCCAGCATGAGAGTGCTGGCCTGCTCAAGGTTCCACTGACAGTTCTCCAGAACTTCCTGACAGTCCGCTCTGGACCTTAATCCCAACCGGAACAACTGCTCCACCTATATATAGCATACATGCAAGCACACACACACACACACACACACACACACACACACACACACACACACACACACACACACACAAAGGGAAGTTAGATACAGAACAAGAGTGCTCCATCAAAACAAAACATCCTGTAGAAGTGGGCTGGGCACATTTTTAGGTCTCCATTCATAACCCAAAGAAAGCAAGATAACAGGTAAATTAGCAAGTGTACTGACTGACAGACTGACAGACAGACAGACGGAGACTGATGTTTAAGTTCACCTTCAAAAAGCGGACAGCCTGAGACACACTCCAGTTGTGGCTTTGCAAAGCAGACATGCACTCCTCTACTGTCACACCGTGGACGGACCCCTGGACCTGTCAATCAATTCATGAAGCAACATTGAGCGGTCATAGCAGACACACACTGCATGTAACCTATGGCTAAAGCCATGCTACACACTATCCCAAACTCATTCTTCTCTGCAGCTAGTTAACGAGTCAAGAGCTGAACCAAAACATCCCGCCGTGAACCCACAATGCACTGCCCTCGTGTCCTGACTTCCTCATTTTGGTTTTGATCAACAACAACAAAAAAAGCTGTGCCATAAAGAAAGTCACTTGGTAGTTTGCAGTGTGAAGCGAAACTAACCTAATACAATATAACAGTGTTGTAGACTTTGGTAGATACATTAAAAAAAAACCTCTATTTTTAAAAAAAAATTTTTTTTTTGGTGTATTGTTTCTAGATAGTCTCACCACCTGTTGGTCTTAAAACTATTAGAACATTCCTGGAAAGCTGTGTCACACCAAATCACATTTCTTTTATCTGCAAACTAGGAGGGCAGAAAAATCTTGAACTTGAAGAGTCAGTTGAACTTATTTTTTTTAATGAGAAGAAATGCTTAAGCTATTATAGCTCAATGCTCTTTTATCTCTGATGGCTCTCTCTCTCTCTCACCACACACACACACACACACACACACACACACACACACACACACACACACACACACACACACACACACCTGTGTGATGCTCTGCTCCTGCTGCATGCTGGAAGCGGCTGTGCCTCCATTGTTGTTGTTGTAGGAGGAGTTTGGTTTGGCCCCACCCAGCTGTTGCTGCTGTTGCATCATGGGTTTGACTGCTGCCATGTTGGCTGCTCCATATCTGGTTATGGGCAAACACTTTTAAACCGTGGTCTTCTTTCAAAGTTATTGTAGTAACTCACCATGTGTGGTCAAGTATTTTGCAAGAACATAATTATAATAAAATAGAATAGTAATAAAGTCTATATCGGGGTGGGCAACATGTTCCAGAAAGGCCCGGTGTGGGTGCAGGTCTTTGTTCTAACCAAGCAGCTACACACCTGAGTCTACAAATCAAGGTCCTTAGCAAAGACTATTGGTTGACTAACAGAATCAGGTGTGTAACTGCTTGGCTGGAACAAAGACCTGCACCCACACCGGCCCTTTCTGGATCAGGGTTGCCCATCCCTGAATTATGCCCTTGCAAGTGCATTACACACATGGTATGAGGCAATAAACCTAATTATCTGCTGCATTCCTCTAGCCTGTCTGAATAAAGGCTTAGGATGTGACCACAACAGGTGCATTTTTGGCAGTGAGAAGCACCTACTCAGTGGGTTTGAAGCATTTTGTTAGCTATTTAGGGGCTATGGACACTGCGTTTTCTCCACCTGGCGCCTCGTGTTTTTGGAGAAACATCCTGAAGCACCTGAGATTGAACTCTAGCAGAAAAGCGCCCTGCAACATTTTCTCTGCTGTCCAATCAAAGCAAAGAGGTGGGGGCGTCCGGGTGGCGTGGCGGTCTATTCCGTTTTCTACCAACATGGGGATCGCCCGTTCGAATCCCCGTGTTACCTCCTGGTTGCTGCACTAGCGCCTCCTCTGGTCAGTTGGGGCGCCTGTTCAGGGGGGAGGGGGAACTGGGGGGGAATAGCGTGATCCACCCATGTGCTACATCCCCCTGGTGAAACTCCTCACTGTCAGGTGAGAAGAAGTGGCGGCTGGCGACGCCACATGTATCGGAGGAGGCATGTGGGAGTCTGCAGCCCTCCCCGGGTCGGCAAAGGGGGTGGAGCAGTGACCGGGACGGCTCAAAAGAGTGGGGTAATTGGCCGGATACAACTGGGGAGAAAAAAAGGGGGGAAATCCCCCCCAAAAAGAAGCAAAGAGGTGGGCCTTGTCAGTTGAACTGTTTACAAAAAAAGAAAACCCAGACTGACTGCTGAGTCCATCAACTACTTGATTGACAGACTTTCACTTTCCAAAAGGGCTAAAACAATGCTCTCCACCGCTCCATTTTTATAGAAATAAATTGTATAAGTAATAAAAAGAGATATGTTGTTTAACAAAAATCAGTAATAAGTTAGATTTGTGGAGTTGTACAGGTAATTCACCTAACACGCTGGCTGCCTAGTTACAGCAAATGTGACTGACAAAAACATGCCCAGTTTGATTGGGATCAGGTTGTTGGGGTGGGGGGGGCAATACAGGGTGCATCACATTAAAATACTCTCAAAGTGATCTCATTCTTGGGCTGCTAAAAAAATAAATAAATGTATAAACAACTTCATTGGTTTAAGAATTTGCTAACTAGAAAGATTAGTTGGTATCTGGATATTGTAAAGTCATGAGTTGCTGCAAATTGTCATTGCTGCACATGCATTCACATCTGCATATCTTACCTAATAGCCACAGTCACTGTACAAATAATATGCATATCTGATATAAGTTGGTTAGGTTTAAATCATTAACCACTAATTATTAAAGTTTAGAAAGGAGTTCATGTGACTGGGTTTAAAGATTTGATTCACAGCACAGACTCTACAACATCTCACTTTCATCACCTTTCTAGGTACGCTGGCCGCTCCGGCAAAGGGGCGGGGATAGAACTCTGGGAGCTGTCCATCAATGGGGACAGGCCACGCCCCTCGGGGAATGATAGCGGGTCCAGTAAGGAGCTAGAAGCTGTTATCCGCGGCGGTTGGGAGGAGGGGGGATGGGAAGAGATAGGTGTGTTGGAGGAGGACAAGAAGGACCCCAGGGGGCTGACGGAGCTGAGTCCAGATGCCCGTCGTGGGGATACGGAGAGGGGAGGGGGTGGCAGGGCCAGAGGTGAGGAGGAGAGGGGAGGAACCAGAGGGAGTGGGGAGGAAGAGCGGGAGCCTGGCTGAGAGAAGGCATGGTCTCTGGGAGGGATCTGAGGAGGCAGGTCCTCCTCATCGCCCAGGGAGATGGAGCTGGAGCGAATCTGCTGACGGGATGTGCGCATGGGCAGGGTCTGCTTGGACGGACGCAGGGGTGGCACCGGGGTGCGCGGAGGCAGCGTTGGGCGGTCTTCCAGTGAGGAGTTGAAAGAGGAAGGGGAGGACTGGGGAGGAAGGTAGATCTGTCGGTGGGGACCACAGGGGGCGAGGGGGAGGGGAGAGGAGGGAAGGGAGCGGCCTGTCATCATTGGAACCTGCAGCTTCACCATCACCTAGTCAATGGAAAGAGAGAAGAGAGAGATAGAGAGACTTTTGATGACCCGTGTGGTTTTGCATGTGTGAATGCAGGGTTGCCGCTGTAGTTTTCAGTCACGAGCAGAGTTAGTGATAGCCCCACTGCAGACATTTAACTTTTGCAATAAAGAAAGTGATCAAAGAAGGTTGAATCAGTTCATCTGGGCACAATGTTTACTGACCGATACGTTTCATCACTCAACTAAGTGACGTCTCCAGTCTAAACTGACTGCAGGTGTCCCCACCCTTATGAACAACACAGTACAACACAGCAGCATAACGACCCAGCCCAACGACCAGTTTCATATGCAAATATGGGTGTGGCCATTAACTAGAGTTTCAATGGCCACGTGTACTATTCACAGAGGATTTGGGGATGTTTGCAATCACAGCATTGTAAGATGGCGACAGATGTACTCTTAGGGCCCCCCCCTCAGTTCAGGGATGGTCGTTCCCTCTTAACATATCGATGGCCTCTTTGACTCCCCATTCAAACCAGCATTCCTCCCTCTCAAAGATGTGCACATCCTCATCCTTGAAAAGTGGCCACTGGCTCGTAGATGGTGTAGACTGCGGAGTCCTGGCCTGACGTGTAAGCTCTCCTGTCTTGTGTCATTCTTTGGGCCAGCGTCTGTTTAGTTTCTCCAGTGTATAAGTCACGGCAATCCAACTGGCACTTAACAGGGTACACTGTATTGCTCTGTTTGTGCCAGGGGACCCGATCCTTGGACCCCAAGGATTGGGTCCCCTGGCACACATCGGGTTTGTGCTGGGTCCTCTGGCCACGTCAGGCCAGGACTCCACAGTCTACACCATCTACGGGCCAGTGGCCACTTTTCAAGGATGAGGATGTGCACACCCTTGATAGAGAGGAACGCTGGTTTGAACGGGGAGTCAAAAAGGCCTCCTATGTTAAGAGGGAACGGACCATCCCTGAACCGGGGGGGGTATAACAGTACATCTGTCGCCATCTTACAATGCTGTGATTGGAAACATTCCCAAACCCTCTGTGAACAGTACGCGTGGCCATTGAAACTCTAGTTAACGGTCACACCCATATTTGCATATGAAACTGGTCGTTGGTTAAGCAACTGTATTGTTTATAAGGGTGGGGATACCTGCAGTCAGGGTCACTTAGCTGAGTGATGAAACGTATCTGCCAATAAACGTTGTATCCAGATGAACTGATTCAATCTTCTTTGACTTTTTCTTATCTGGATTATTGAGCGAGCATCAGGACAAAGTGATTTCAAATTGTACATCAACTTGAATGTTTATTCAATGACAGTGTAACAGCTGGTATCACCGTCTAGTGATGTAATGTTGCTTGCTAATATCAAATTTCAACATAAGGCAGTGTTAATTCAAATCTAACCTAAGCAAATGACTCTCAAACCTTGAGAGCCTTAATGCAACATGTGGGCAGAGGATTTACAAAATGCAATACAGGGAGGGCAAACTATCCTTTCCTTTGATGAAAAGCGATAATACCAGGTGTAAAAATGGTACTACTGTTTCTGTGTGTTGTCGTTTGAACATTTATCTGAAGAATTAGGTCTGTGCACATACTAGATGTTCCCTATTTGCATTCATTTGTGCCCTCATCTAGTCAGCAGAGAGTAAAATCAGTCTGGTGTGAGTATTGTGTGCGTGCCAGTGTGTGACCTTAACCATCAGTTTGTGTTTTTTCTGCAGTCGTGTGTGTGTGCGTTCTTCTCGTTACCTCTCTCTGTAGCTCCTGGAAGAGGTCAGCTGACTGGGACTCACTCCTGCCTTCTACCACAGCACTGGGCGGGGCAGAGGCTTCCTCAGACAATCCCCTGTTAATAGAAAGCACCTCTTGGTCTTCTGATTGGTCCTCTGACTCAGCGGCAACCTCGTCATAAGCTGGCAGTGGAAGGGGCCAGTCCAAGATGGATGGAGTGTCCTGAGAATGGAGGGAATGAAAGAGTGAGTAGTGAGAGAAAGAGAAAAACAGAGAGAGAAAGATGAGAGAGATCTCATTTGTAATATGTGGGATACTGTATAACTACTACCCATCCCTGTCTCACCTAGCATTTCTATTAAGTCCTTCTTTTAGCTCTTTTTTAATGTTTTATGTCAATCTATAGCTTTGTAAAGCATTTTATGGCCTGGTTTTGTAAGGTGCTCTACAAATAAAGTTTACTATTATTATTATTATCATTATTATAGTGTATTATGTTATGTTATGTTATGTTATGTTATGTTATGTTATGTTATGTTATGTTACACGTACCTGCAGTGTGTCCTGATCCGGCTGTGCTGTTTCAGTAAGCGGAGAGGGCGTGGTTGAGCTGAAGCTGTCATCGGTGAAGTCAATGAGCGACACCTCGCTTTTGGCCATGCGTACGCCGGGCCCCTCCCAGGGGCGGAGCTTCAGGCCCAGAGACACACCCAGTCTCTTCAACCCAGATGAAGCACTGCCGTCTTCCTCGTCATCATAGTCATCCAGCACGGAGTCGTAGAACGGCTCTAGTGATACGTATACATACACACATGCAAGCGCACACACACACACACACACACGCACACAAACTATTAGTCAGTAAACAAACAAAGAAAAGATTGTTTTCTAGTTCATTGACTCTAGAGAGAGAAAGAGAGCGAGAGAGAGCTTCATTTACTCTTCAGTAGAACAGCAGGCTGAGGTGGACGAGGTGGAGGCTGCTCTGAAAGAAGAGCAGAGAGAAAAGATGAGTTTCAGCTGCTGGACAACATTTTTTGACCACTACTACTACAGTTACTACTAAAGCTACTACAACAACTACTACTTCTACTACAACTACTAATACTACAAGTACAACCACTACTATGACAACTACTACTCCTAATGATACTGTTGTTTATACAGCCCTCTCATGATTCCTTTTCTTTCACAAGTTCTTTACAAATGAGCAAAAATACAAAAAGAAAAGCACGATGAAGAGACATCACATTAAAAGATAAGAAACTTAAAACTAAACCATCAGAGGGGTGCCAAATGTAGTTAAGAAGGCCATTACATGATAGCACATTCGGTGTGTAGGAACATCACTTACTCTTGACGCGGTTGGGGAGCTTGGTAGGCCGAGCGGTGGAAGGGTCCATTCCTAGAATATCTGGGGGGTCCATGGGATTGCCCAAATACAAACTAGAGAGGGGGAAAAAATGGTAAAGAAGCAGAGTTAGTTAAATAATGGCAAACGCAATAAACTAACACCATGTGCTTATTCTAAGATTGCACTTAGTTACAAAATAGAAAAGACAACAATTTTAAAAACAACAAACAAAATGGGCGCTGTAGTATAGACCATTGTGCACCTCGCCATCGGTGGCTTCTTAAATTGCTAGTCGACGAACTGGTAACTTCTAAATTGCCCATATTAAAAACCAGCACTTGTGCACTACTGCACTCTAGTGGTGTATGGCAGTAAAAGCCGCTCTGGATGGAGAACGTCAGTGATTTATTTAAGCAGCTAATAAGCACACCGCTGGACCAAAGCTATCAGCACGTTATTTGACTCTGCTCCATCAGTGTTGGATCTAGATTCAAAACCCTATAAAATATTAAGCTGGTTTTTTATATAATCATCATTGGATGCTTCCAGCACCTGAGCAGAAATGTGGCCCGAGTGGAGCGGTAGTCATCCTGAATGCAGCACGAACACTCCACAGAACAGGTTTGATTAACTTTGTGGCCATCTCAATTTTGAAAAAGCTTTGAGCTTATGGTGGTGATTAGGACCTGGACAATGCCCCAACCTTATAACGAGTCAGTCTGCTAAAGCGTATGCAGGTGATTCATTCAGCTCGTATGTTCCCGATCATCCGTTCTTCTAAACTGTATGCGCATGGACAGCGTTTGCAACTGAAACATCACAAATTAGATTCTGCCTTTCAAGCAAAATTATGGAATAGAGTTGTGAAGGCATCCTCGCCTCAACTATATCCAGACCTCAGCTTATCCTGTCTGAACCTTTTTTTTTTCTTTCTCTTTTTGTCATCCCAATTCTGGACATGTCCAATTCCCCTGTTCTTCCGTGACTGCACCATTGCATAATCCCTACGGTGGTTGGGTTGGGTGTAGACTAAGCCACATCCATCCTCTGCTACGCGTGAAGTTGCAAACCACTCATTTCCACATGCAAGGTGGAGGTTTCTGCAGGGAAACATAACAACATAACATGTGAAGATCCCTCGCGTCTATACAGGCAGCCCACTACCAGGAGGAAGTGCAAATTGCAATGGCGGTACACATCACCCCTGCCAGCTCCCTAATCCATGAACTGTGATGCCGTTATATTTGTGATCAGCTGCTGCTTTCCAAAACTGTTCACACAAATCCACTGGAATCTACCCTCCTTTTTTCATTCAACCAAGGACGAACATGAGGCCGGTCAGGTTTTAACCTGTCTATGCGGTCGGCGTGTCCCCAACTCCTGTGTGGGTCCGTGTCGCCATGTCCCGTGTGGATGAAGGAGTGTTTGAGTGGTCTGCTGATGTCGTGGGCGGACAGGCCGGCCACTGATGTCACCACATGGCGTGGAAACTGACCGACACGCAAAGTTCGCCTGTTCTGCCCTCGCCACCAGTAGTGCTCTGCCCTACAAACGCACGAACACAGATATAAAGACAACACACACACACACACACAAATACATATATGAACCATACAAAATGTTTAGTATTCAACTTGTTCACTGCCCTGGATCCTCCCCCCTCCCCCTTTTTCTTCTCCCCAATTGTATCCGACCAATTACCCCACTCTTCCAAGCCGTCCCGGTCGCTGCTCCACCCCCTCTGCCAATCCAGGGAGGGCTGCAGACCACCACATGCCTCCTCCGATACATGTGGAGTCGCCAGCTGCTTCTTTTCACCTGACAATGAGGAGTTTCTCCAGGGGGAAGTAGCACGTGGGAGGATCACGCTATTCCCCCCAGTCCCCCCCCCCCCGAACAGGTGCCCCAACTGACCAGAGGAGACGCTGGTGCAGCGACCAGGACACATACCCTCATCCAGCTTCCCACCTGCAGACAATCGTGGCTGTAGGGACGCCCGACCAAGCCGGAGGTAACACAGGGATTCAAACCTGTGATTCCATGCAATGGAATAGACCACTACGCTACCCGGATGTCCCCAGATTAGAGTAATCTTATTCCATCTTTCTTCTTCATGAATGATTTGATTTAAAGACATCATCGGGTCAGCAAGAATGTTTAGGATAAAATTCAGCAATACTTAGAACATCTTGAGGACATGAAGTCTAAATGATACCGGTGATTATCTGTTTTTCTTGTTCGGCTCTTCTCTTTAGTAGGAACACAGCCCACACACACAGTGGACAGACATTTCAATGGATGTTTGCCACATTTCCTCAGACACACTATTTCTGTGACAAGCCTGTACTGAGGCAGCAATTTAAGTAATTTAAGCAATTTTCCACAATGTAAGGAATGCTGTGGTAACACAGGAACCATAGTCACTGGGAATGACCAGCCACACCTTACACTCCCGCAAATCCGAATACATAGACACACACGCATGCACACAAAGACATACACACACGCCTCAATAATTTTGTAACTCTTTTTTTTCTATCCAAATCACCGATTTGCAAATGAGACGACAACTTTTAATCTGCCAAATATCACTGCGCTGTCCCATGAGACATTCATATATGTAAACACACACTGACCTCCCCTCTATGATGGTGATGATGTCATTCAAGCCAATCTGGAGCTTGTCCTCCTCTTCAAAGTCCTGGAGCGCCCTCATGTCAGTGGGCATGGTCTGGAGGAGGAAGACACTCACTCAGCGTGAGCAAAGAGCCCCGGTTTGAATCCGGTGACTTATGATTATCATCAGCAAACATAGATAGACACACACGTCCACTGTAAGAATATATACAAGCAATTCATTTGCTTTCGACCGGCTCTAAATTGAACTTCTTGTGTCCCTCACTGTACTGTACAGTGCTTTCTGACAAACGCGTTTTGTATTCAGTTGCATTACAGATAAATCTGATTTCCTTTTATGGCATCCACTAAGCAAATCAGCTCGTTTTGAATCAGACTTTTAAGACCACTTTGGATTTAAACCCATCAACACTGATATGCATCTGATGGTCACCGTCTGTTAACAGTTCCTTTATCCGTCCACCCTCTGTTGAATTGGATTAGGTTTTAATTGAATGAAGTGTCCTACCTCAAGCAGGAAGTCCCTGAGGGCAATAAAGGTCGGCCTGTCCTCTGGTTTGGGACTCCAGCACTGCAGCACCACGTTGTAGATGTCCTGGGGGCAGTCGTCCGGCTTGCACAGCCTCTCGGCCTCCACGTCCACCTTGTGGAGGATCTGCACACACAAGCATGTGAACACACATAAGCCACACGTATCCAAAAAGACACACGTTTCCAAAAATGTATAGGCACACACATACATACATACAAACACAAACATATAGACATTCAGTAATACATGCAAAAGCACACACAGACACACAAAAATCATAACCACACACGTGTGTGTGGCAAACAAGTACAAATCTCTTTCAAAGTACATCAAAATGTGATGCAGATTGTTGTAATTTTCAAAATTTTCAAAACAAAAGAGTCTGCAAAATTTTTGGGGGGGGGTTCCCCTCTCCCCTCCCTTTTTCTCCCCAATTGTATTTGGCCAATTACCCCACTCTTCCGAGCCGTCCCGGTCGCTGCTCCACCCCCTCTGCCAATCCTGGGAGGGCTGCAGACTACCACATGCCTCCTCCGATACATGTGGAGTCACCAGCCGCTTCTTTTCACCTGACAGTGAGGAGTTTCACCAGGGGGACGTAGCACGTGGGAGGATCACGCTATTCCCCCCAGTTCCCCGTCCCCCCGAACAGGTGCCCCGACCGACTAGAGGAGGCGCTAGTGCCCCGACCAGGACACATACCCACATCCGGCTTCCCACCCGCAGACACAGCAAATTGTGTCTGCAGGGACGCCTGACCAAGCTGGAGGTAACACAGGGATTTGAACCGGCGATCCTGTTCATTCGTGTTGGTAGGCAACGGAATAGACCAACACGCCACCCAGACGCCCAGTTCAAATCTATTTGAAAGTACGTCAAAATGTAATGCAGATTGTTGTAATTTTCAAAACAAAAGAGTCCGCCATTTTTTTTAAGCTTCTGCAAAGGTGCTTTCTGGCAAGGCATTCTAGTGCTGTACAAAATTCCTAGAAAGTGTCAGTCAATGAAAATCATTCCTCCTTTATTCAAACTTTGTTTTCTCCCCCGTGTGTCCAGATCGATCACGTAGTGTGTGTGTGTGTGTGTGTGTGTGTGTGTGTTTCAGTACTTGGCTCCCATTGAGGCCCAGCCACGGTTCCTGTCCATGTGAGAACATCTCCCATAGAGTGACTCCAAACATCCATGTGTCAGAAGCATGAGAGAAAGTACGGGACTTGAGAGACTCTGGAGCACACCTAGAGAGACAGACAGACAGACAGACAGACAGACAGACAGACAGACAGAGAAAGGAATAGGTTATACACAAAGCAAATAAATAAATACACTGCTGTCGTAGGGTCTGAAGCTGTTTTGCCACACATCGTATTGGCTTCTGCAGACTTCCCCAGCACACGGGATGAAGATGTGATTTCTTTCCGTACCGTGGACCCATGTCTTTAGTCCGCTGTAAAGATGCACAGCTTTGACATTTTTGCTGATAAGTGATCATTTCCATGGTCAGTTTGGCCGATACCAATACTACTAATACTTAATTTTCCTTTTTTTTAAAAAAATTTTGATATGCTTTATTAATCCCCAGGGGGAAATGAGGTTCTGCATTTAACCCATCCTAGCTGTGTAGCGAGGAGCATTGGGCAGCCGCCGTGCTGCACCTGGGGACCAACTCCAGTTCATCTTGCCATGCCTTGGTCAGGGGCACAGACAGGAGTATTAACCCCAACATGCATGTCTTTTTGATGGTGGGGGAAACCGGAGCACCTGGAGAAAACCCACCGCAGACATGGGGAGAACATGCAAACTCCACACAGAGGACGACCTGGGATGACTCCCAAGGTTGGAAAACCCCGGGGTTTGAACCCAGGACCTTCTTGCTGTGAGGCGACAGCACTAACCACCGGGCCGCCCCTTATTATACTGTACCCGTTATGCTTGGTCTTATAAACACTGATTTATTAGTACCTGTCCTGATTCATTACTAAACACAACATGGTTTACAAGTGTCTGCATTCACTGAAGGAGATGAACAGAAACAAAACATAGAACACTTAACGATTTTTTAAGCAAATTTTGGCCGACACCGATATCCTGACTAGTATTGACTGATACAAGTTTATCCATTAGGATAAACCCCTTGAGATGAACCATCTCATTTTCGAGGGGGTCTTAACATGCAATACAAACAAAATTGAAAAAAAAAATGAAATGAAGACATTAAAATAATAGGAAAGACAAAAACGAAACAACAATCGACAATTCAAAGACTCACAAAAACTAAGACAAGCAGCACAGAAACATCAGACATATGAATACACCGGTGAACACACCCATTAGATGGCCACAGAGATGCCGTGAACAAATACTTGCCCAGCAGAACTATAGTAGAGAATAAAGAATATGGAAAATATATAGAAAAAATATATATAGAATATAGAAGGGTATCTGCCGCCCAATGACTGCTGGGATAGGCTCCAGCATCCCTGTGACCCTTAGAGCAGGACAAGCGGTTTGGATAATGGATGGATGGAATATAGAAAATACAGTGTATTGTATACAGGTATAGCATCATCTGAAACATGTACAATTTATCTCACAATAAGTAGACAAACCAGTTTTAAACATGTGAAATGATGTCAAGGATCGTATGTTTGAAGGTAAGTTATTCCAGTCTGAAGGAGCCTTAAACATAAATGCTTTCTTTCCTACTGCTGTTCTGACTGTAGGAATGGAGAAGAGGTATTGTGTAGCATGCCTCAAGTGATATATTGAGGAATATGGTACCAAAAGCTGCTGTAGTTAATCAGGATAGTTGAAATGTACACATTTAAAGATGAATTGCAGCCAGTGACTGTCTCTTCTCAATATATTGTGCACAAGCCGAGCCAGGGTAAACACAGGCTTTAAAAGCCTGTTTGATATGCTTTTGTTCCCTGTCTCAAGACTTCATCCATGGCGGCACAGTGGCCCTGTGGTTAGTGCTGTCGCCTCACGGCAAGAAGGTAGCCTACTGGGCTCGAACACAGTTAACTAATGGAAAAGCAGCGGTATTTGGGGTCCTGAGGAACAATGGCCATAATAGCATACTTCAATAGGACACACAAGGTTGTTGGTGGCGCATTAGAAACTGTGCTATATGAACCTACAACGGATTTGGACCCGTGAACTTGGGGTTACAAGATATTCTCTGCTACCTACTGGGTCGTTTTGCGATTCGTCTGTCAAGGGAGGCAGAATCTAGTGGAGCGCCGATCCATCCTTACCATGCGAAGGGGACCTTGTGGCTCTCCTCCATGACATAGTGGTCTGTGTGAGTGGGCAGCGCCCTCATCAGTCCAAAGTCTCCGATCTTCACCTGGTCATTGGTGGACAGCAGCACGTTCCGGGCCGCCAGGTCCCGATGGAGGAAACGCCGCTGCTCTAAGTAGGCCATGCCACATGCCACCTTCAAACACACACACACAGACACACAGATACAAACACAAACACACTCCCATTTGCTATACTGCCGAAATGAAGGATTTCTCTTCCAAGCCAAATATCCACTGTCAATAAAATCAAATAGGCATGTAGGGCAGGTGAAGTCTACAGTGTGTTCACACACAACTGTGTTGCCCAGTATCATAACAGCACAGTGGCATCACAGATGACACCACAGTAATCGGACTGATAAATGACAACAATGAAGATGCCTGTAGGAAGGAGGTGAGGGACATATCCATATGGTGTCAAGATAACAAGCCCTCCCTAAATGTTGAGAAAAAAAAAGGAGATAATTGTTGATTTTAGGAAGTCCAAAACAGTTCAGACACCTGTTTACTTCAACAGTGGCCCTGTTGAAATTGTGAAGTGTATCAGATTTTTAGGCATTCAGATCTCAGACTCTCTCTCCTGGTCTCTAAACACCAGCGGTATCATTAAGAAGGCACAACAGAGACTATACCTTCTGAGAAAACCCTGGTCAATTTCTTTTTTTTCCTTTTTAAACCCCCCCCCCTTTTCTCCCCAATTGTATCCGGCCAATTACCCCACTCTTCCGAGCCATCCCTGGTCGTTGCTCCACCCCCTCTGCTGATCCGGGGAGGGCTGCAGACTACCACATACCTCCTCCGATACAAGTGGAGTCGCCAGCTGCTTCTTTTCACCTGACAGTGAGGAGTTTTACCAGGGGGACGTAACGCATTCCCCCCAGTTCCTCCTCCCCCCTGAACAGGCACCCAGACCGACCAGAGGAGGTGCTAATGCAGCGACCAGGACACATACCCACATCCGGCTTCCCACCCGCAGACACGGCCAATTGTGTCAGTAGGGATGCTCGACCAAGCCAGAGGTAACACAGGGATTCGAACCAGTGATCCCCGCGTTGGTAGGCAATGGAATAGACCGCTACGCTACCCAGGCACCCTAACCTTAGTCAATTTCTATCAGACTACCACAGACAGCGTCCTTACTGGAAGCATACTGGTGTCGTTTGGCAACCTGACTGAACAGGACCACAAACTGAGAAGGATAGTAAAAACATCACAGGAGCAGCACTGCCACAGCTTCAGGACATGTACACCACCCGTTGCAGAAGGAAAGCCCTGAGTATGATGGAGGACACCATCCACCCAGCACACGGCCTGTTCTCTTCCCTCAGGACAACGCTTTCAAGCATCAGAGCGCCGACCAGCCGCCTCAGTTTTTACCCCAGGCAGTCAGAATAATGAACAGCAGGCTCCGTACATAAACTTTAGTGATTTATTATTTTGTGGGATTTCTGATTTATGGTTTTTGTTGTTATTCATTATTTCTTTATATATAGATTTAAGGGCAGAGAGAGCCAGGGCACGTGCATTTCACTGCAATTGAAGGTACATGGTACTTTTTATATGTATATGACAATAAAGTGAACGTGACTTGTTTTGGTGTATTTTTTTTATTTCACATCAAATCCAGGTTTATTTGTCAAATTCACAGTAATAGAGCAGCGCAGCAGCAGCCGGCAGTTAAATGCTTCGTCTACAAGCTCACTAAAGTAACCACAATATTATCAAACACACAATTTTGGTAAGAACGCATGCATATGAACCACAGTAGAGTAATGCAATCAAAATATTAAAATAAACTTACCGTGTAAATAAATGCAAATATGAATGTTATGCAACACTTGAAACAGTGTTTTAAGGTGTCGTCGTTTAAACAACATCTACAATACGGCAGCAACAATATGGAGACAAATAAAGGAATATTGTGGATTGTATGTTTTGTTGTTTTACACTGTGCTCCATTAGGACTGACCTGTACGGTGTAGCCACACAGAGAGGAGATGAGGATGTGACCCTGTCGCTTCCTGAGACGATCCAACAGAGAACCCAGAGGAGCCAGCTCTGTTACCTGCACACACACACACACACACACACACACACACGCACACACACACACACAAGTGCATGCATGCACGCACACACACAAATAAATACACACAGATGCACACATAAATGCAGATGCATACACACCTACATATTAGTGGAGAAATGTAATATGGTCATATATGATATTTGTTTAATGTGATGTGGTGCATGTAGTTATATCATTTCAACAGTAGGTGGGAGTATTGGGGTACAAATATATTTAGGTGAGCTCAACGAAAACTATGATCGGGTGTAGCTAATTGCACACATATTTAGAGCACGTGCACACAGACACACAGACCCACACAGAGTTTATAAACATACACACACATGCAAACACAAACACAAATGTACATATATTTGCATATGTGTGCCTGTTTATTTGCATTTGCGTGTCTGTGTGTTTGTATTTATGTATGACCTTGTGTGTGTATGAGAGAAGGAATGAGGGAGGGAGAGAGAGGGAGAGAGAGAGAGAGAGAAAGAGAGAGACTCTCACCATCTTCATGGGCTGTGTGAGCACTATGCCATGGAGGCGGATGAGGTTCTGATGGTTGAGGGAGTGCATGGCGTTCACCTCTCTGATGAAGTTGTCCAGACCCTCAGAGTCCAACACACCTCCCTTCAGACACTTCACTGCTACCGACAGCTAGAAAAAAAAGAGAGAGGGAGAAAGTGACAGTACGAGAGAGACAGACAGACAGACAGACAGACAGACAGAGACGGGCATGAAGAGAATAAAAGATGACGAGGGAGAGAAAGAGGGTTGGAGGGATAGTCACAGAGACAGAAATGCAGAGAGAAAGTTGGGGTGGAGAGATGGAAGGGGAAGAGAGGAGTTAGAGGAAACGCTTCACCAGCTGATTTGACTAAACAGTCCTCCTCTGTCTGGGTGAAGGTGTGTTAATTAGTGAAATCAACTGGTGTTGGGTTGGGTTGTTAAGAAAACCGGCATACTGTACATACTGCTCTCCATGGATGTCAAAAGATAACAGCAGCAACCAGTATGACCTGGGCCTCACCTTCTCCAAGATAATTCCTCATTCTCTTTGTCTCTCTTTCTCTCATGAGTTCAGTTTCTCTATCTATCACTTTACTGACATGGTTATTATACGGGCCCGACGTTGACCAAAACACTCCCAAAGATGCAAAATTTTTAAAAGTGTCATTAAAATCAGGACTTTCGGGGCATCCGGGTGCCGTGGTGGTCTATTCCGTTGCCTACCAACACGGGGATCGCTGGTTCGAATCCCCGTGTTACCTCCGGCTTGGTCAGGCGTTCCTACAGACACAATTGGCCGTGTCTGTGGGTGGGAAGCCGGATGTGGGTATGTGTCCTGGTCGCTGCACTAGCACCTCCTCTGTTCGGTCGGGGCACCTGTTCAGGGGGGGGGGACTGGGGGAAATAGTGTGATCCTCCCACGCTCTACGCCCCCCTGGTGAAAATCCTCACTGGGTGAAAAGAAGTGGCTGGCGACTCCACACATATTGGAGGGGGCATGTGGTAGTCTGCAGCCCTCCCTGGACTGGCAGAGGGGGCGGAGCAGCGACCGGGGGTGGTTCGGAAGAGTGGGGTAATTGGCACACAATCATTTTGCACATGAGAACTTAATTCCGACAGTAATCGAAAACTGATGGTGCATAATCACGCCAATTATTCAAAAGCCTCTTCGGATGGCAACCATCTTCAAGGTGTGTGTGTGTGTGTGTGTGTGTGTGTGTGTGTGTGTGTGTGTGTGTGTGTGTGTGTGTGTGTGTGCGCGTGTGTGTGCCTCACCACTCTGCCGTTGGGACCAGTCCACTCTCCCCTCCGGACCACCCCAAAGGAGCCGTCTCCCAGGCGCTCAAACAGCTGAAGCTCCGCCTCTCGGATCAGACAGGTGAGCGAGGCGCTCGGTTCGCCGTTGGGCGGGACCAGGCCGGGCGACACCCCCTGAGCGTGAGGCTGCTGGGAGTCACTTTCAGGTCGCTTTCCTGGAAAAACCTGCTGACCCAGACGAAGAGACTACAGCTGAGAGTGATTCCACCTAGGGCTCACACAATTTATGGGGTTGTGCAGCGTGGCTTGCCATACTTTTGAGGTCGGGTGTGAGTTTATAAACTGATAGTAAGTAACATCAACCTGTATTACTACATTACTATTAGGTTATTACCCCATTATTGTTGCAATATTACAATTTTTAATCCAAATAACCATTCTATTGTTAGCGGGTTACCATATTGTTACCAAACTATTACTACATAGTTTTGCCTCGTTGCTTTCTTTAAATGTGCTTCTCCATTATTGCCCTTTGTTTTTGGTCCCTAATTACCCTGTTACATAAATTTCGGTCTAATATTACCCAGCTATACCTCAATATTACATGGTATTACTTAATTATTACCACTTTATTATCAAACTATTACCCCACTATTACCATGTTATTACCAAGCTGTATGTAAAGTAATAAAATGCTGAGTTTTCTAACCGGACTTCAAAATGGGGTTAGAATTACATATAAATTCAGGATTCGGCTTGAGTCAGGCTTATACTGATGAGAGTTAAGATTACAGCTAAGATTTTGAGTTTGCTTAAGGGTGAAGGTAAATTTAAGGGTTGAGGTTCGACAGAAAGGGCTCCATTCTTAAACCAAGGGTGCTATTTGTGTTGAAGACGGAGTGGTACTGTACCTTGCTCATCCAGGACTTGCGTTTGTAGAGCGCCCTCCTCCTCTTGACGGCCTCCCACAGCCTCCTCTGACCTGAAGTACGGAACGGCAAACATTTGGGAAGTTTCACGTCAACAATAACGAGGATGAAACTGAAGCGCTTTCTAATCAAAAGTGACTTATCAGGAGTACAAGAGTGAAGAAGGTTTAGATCGCCATCAATATAACCACAGCTTAGTTTTTATTGGACCCGTGTTTTAGCACCTTATGGTGAAGATCCCACGCCTCTTACGGAGAGCAAAGTTAATTATCAGATCCATCCATTCATCCATTACCCAAGCCGCTTATCCCAATCGGGGTCACAGGATGCTGGAGCCTATCCCAGCAGTCATTGGGCGGCAGGCAGGGAGACACCCCGGACAGGTCGCCAGGCCATCACAGGGCTGACAAATTCACACCTAGGGACAATTTAGTATGGCCGATTCACTTGACCTACATGTCTTTGGACTGTGGGAGGAAACCGGAGCCCCCGCAGGAAACCCACACAGACACGGGGAGAACATGCAAACTCCACAGAGAGAACGACCTGGGATGACCCCCAAGGATGGACAACCCCAGGGCTCGAACCCAGGACCTTCTCGATGTGAGGTGACCACGCTAACCACTGCGTCACCGTGCCGCCACTAATTATCAGATAACACGCTATATTCTGAAAAAAGCCATTTGCTGAGTTTCTTCAATTTTCCTCCCTCCAAATCACATGATCGACTCATCTCTCTATGGGGACAGGTGAACTTATTGATGTAGCTAGCATGGAGCTCATGGTTTAACCACGTAACCCACATCTGTGTGTTACATGGTTAAACTATGAGCTGGCGTATAACCACATCTGTGTGTTACGTGGTTATACGCCACCTTCAGCTCAACCTATCTAAGACTGAACTCCTTGTCATCCCAGCCAGTTCATCCTTATAACAACCGATCAATATCCAGCTCAGATCAACCCAACTCATGCCCCCAAAGTCTGCCCAAAACCTGGGTGTCATGATTTATGACCAACTAACCTTTAAGGTTCATGTGGCCTCGATTGCTCAGTCGTGCCGATTTGCCCTGTACAACATCAGGAAAATTAGACCCTACCTGTCTGAGCATGCAGCACAACTCCTGGTGCAGTCTCTTGTAATATCACGCCTTGACTACTGCAGCTCCTTACTGGCAGGTCTCCCTGCATGCACTTTCAATCCTCCGCAAATGATCCAGAACATGGCAGCACATCTGGTCTTCAACCAACCCAAAACAGCACATGTCACTCCGCTTGTTCATATCCCTCCACTGGCTCCCAGTAGCTGCCCGCATCAAATTCAAAACCTTGATGCTTGCTTACAAAACAGCAGCTGAAACGGCTCCCGCCGACCTGAACTCCCTCATTCAGGTCTACACTCAGTCCCGCTCACTACGCTCTGCCAATGAAGGCGCCTGGCATTTCCGCCACAGCGGGGCCCTAAGTCAATGGCCAGACTCTTCTCCTCTGTAGCTCTCCAGTGGTGGAACGAGTTACCAAACCCCATTCAATCCACTGAGTCCCTCTCCACCTCTAAGAAGAAGCTAAAGACCCAGCTCTTTCTCAAACACCTCCACACCTGATGGTATTAATAAAAATACCACAAAAAAAACACCTCTATGCACCCTATGCATTGCCTTTGTGCACTGTCTGTTGACACCTATGTCCTTGAACCTAGTTTTTTGGCACTTACTTGCGTTATTATTCCCTGACTAGATCCTTGCTTGTGTTGTATTAACTCTCAGAAGGACGTCGCTTTGGATAAAAAAGTGTCTGCTAAATTAAACTGTAACGTCCATCCATTAGCCAAACCGCTTATCCTGCTCTCAGGGTCACAGGGATGCTGGAGCCTATCCCAGCAGTCATTGGGCGGTAGGCGGGGAGACACCCGGACAGGCTGCCAGGCCAACACAGGGCCCACACACACACACACACACACACACACACACACACACACACACACACACACACACACACACACACACACACACACACACACCCTAGGGACAATTTAGTACGGCCGATTCACCTGACCTACATGTCTTTGAACTGTGGGAGGAAACCAGAGCACCCGGAGGAAACCCACGTGCAAACTCCACACAGAGGACACCCCCCCACACACACATACACATGCACAGAGGACACAGAGCAGAACATTGTAACATCTGTGAGCTAATTGTTTTTGTCCAAATACAGCTGCAAAAATTCCATGTGGGTGTTGTGATGATGGCCCAAGGGAACGGGTCATTTTTAACCCTTTTTGGTGTTGAGTCTGAATGGGTCTTGCCCACAGCACCATATCCACAACCTCAGGATGCCCTCTGAAACAGCTTTTCCATCTTCATATGCACAAGTCTGCATTGCACAGTCCTTTCAAAATGCATTAGGGAGTCAAGTGTTAGAGCACCCACCTGGGCGCCCCATGCCGATTTTCTCCAGGTCCTCGTTCTTGACATAGTCGAAGTGGGACAGGCGTGTGACATTGAGCTCATCACGGATACGCAGGTAGTACTGCTGCAGCTGTACATCTGACAGCAGCTCCACCAGCCACTCTGTCCCTTCCTCACACTGCATCTACACACACACACACACACACACACACACACACACACACACACACACACACACACACACACACACACACACACACACACACACACACACATGCAAGGCCACAGAGCATTAGCATTGCATCTTTGCAAGCACACAGTCAGTCACAAATGGTTACTCATTGTATTGCATTCACAGAAACAAAAATTGTATACAAAGACATACACTCACACAAAGAAACATATCCGTGTGTGTGTGTGCACAAAACTCACAAGTGTACCCACAGCATCACTCAAAAAAATAAAAATCAATGCTTCTCCTTCCACTCCACACAGACACCAACTTCAGACTTTTACCATTTGTCCTCCGACACCCTCTGCAATCCCCCTCTCCCTCTCCTCATCGTTCTCATCCTCCTCTTCCTCTCCTCTGGCGTAGGGGAGCCGCTGGTACATGTAACTCTCTCCCATGGTGGCTTTATCTATTCCTGTCCACCACCCTCTCTCTCTGGTTCTGTCTAGCGTCAGAGTGCTATTCGTAGGAGGCTAGCTGTACCGCTTCCAGTCTAGTTTGCTAATCTCCTCTCGGCTCCACGACCTTCGCCGACTCAATCACCATACACATACTCCCACGGGCAAGTGCACACAACCACACACACACATACACATACACACACATACACACACTCACATAGCAGGAGGCATTTGATACGAGTCTCACTACCACCATCTCCATGTATCAGCCAAGCTTTCTATAAGCCCTCTCTCTCTCTCTCTCTCTCTCTCTCGTCGCTCTTTCCGGAAAGCTGCTGACTCACAATTTGCAGGACACCTCCACAGTTTCCTTTACTTATCCTCTCTCACCCACTCTCTCTCTCTCTCTCCCTCCCTCGCCCCCCCCCCTCGTTCTTCTCTCTCTCTCTCTCTAGCTCAGCATCCTAGCCCTCTGTCTAATGGTAAATAATTCAGCATCCCAGATGAGAGGATGACACTCAGAGAGAGAGAGTGAATGAGAGAGAGAGAGAGAGAGAGAGTAAGAGAGAGAGAGAGAGAACAAACGAGACAGAGGGATTTAGGGGGTTACAGTCAGATCTTGGATGGAGAAACGTGAAACAGAACAAACAGCATATAAAGATATGTGGCCAGAAGATTAGGCAACTGGATAAATGGACAAAGCCCACCAAAAGACAGGCCAAAAGCCATTTGACTGTCTCCATCAAATACCAATTCAGTAACCATGACAACATTAGAGAGGGAGAGGGAGAGAGCAAGAGAGAAAGGGAGAGAAGCTGTCATCGCCAGGTACATTTGAAAGGTTTGCATTCACATCCATGTGTGTGCACCTTTGTGCCCGTAGCCGATATTGGTGAAGAAAACCCAGCACTTTCATCCGTCTGTATACACGTGCCTTATCGAGGGCAGTGCACTAAATATAGGAGGCTAAATTTAGCGTGTATTCAGTGAAACGTAGTATGGAGTGTGTGGTATTGTGTGCTATCCGTCCCATTTCGTTCCCCCTCGTCACAGCGTCAGCTCTCGGCCACCTGAGACCGGGACCTCACCAATATACCGGCCACACCGCTTTCCCCAGCTGGGATTTAAAAAGGCCATCTAGCGGGCCCAAGCTAGCGGCGCCAATCTGGCTTCACCCCCGAGCACTCTGCCTTAACTGTTTTATTGATCCAGACAACTTCATGATTATACAATGATGTGTTGAAGTGTTGGACACTTCAACACATCCACCAGAAAAAAAATTGCCTTTAATTCTGCAGGTGCTTTTCGAGGATATTATTAAGAGTCCATAAGTTTCCTGCCCTGATCCCATGGAAATCTGCCACTAGGTCTTAGAAGAAATGGTGATAAATAAACACTGCTAACTGCTAACACTGAAATCCTCTCCCTTTCTCTGAAAGCTCTGCATGGTTGGACCTTGGGTAAATTTGAAAGGAAATGAAAATGAAATCCACTTTATTTTGTCATTGTAGGTTACAATGAACGGTGTTCTCTGCATTTAAGCCATCCTATTGTTGTCCAGTTCTTCTCTCCATTGCCTTGCTCAGGGACACAGACAGGAGTGTTAACCCTAACACGCATGTCTTTTTGATGGTGGGAGGAAACCCACGCAGACACGGGGAGAACATGCAAACGCCACACGGAAAGAACCTGAGACGGCTTGGGGTTCGAACCCAGGACCTTCTTGCTGTGAGGCAACAGTGCTGACCACATTTTGGACGAACAGGAAACCCATTTTTGCACCCACAGATGAGCAGCGGATAGGAACATTTCTGATACATTTCTATTAAACCATCAGCCAGAGGGACTTTTAAGTTATCCGAGAATCATGTGCAGACAACATTGGCCTGTCGCTTGGCAAAGGTTCTGGCTGGGTTCTGGTAGATACATTTACCAGCGACAATTCAAATCCTGACCCTGAATGTAGACTGGGGGTCTTACCCTGCAGGACACTGCTACCAAAAGGGGTCGGCAGACGTCACCTGGATGAGGCCATGGATAGATGGACACTACAGAACACAGCCAAGAGAAAGGGGGGGGGAGAGAGAAGAGAGAGAGAGAGAGGGAGAGAGAGAGAGAGAGAGAGAGAGAGAGAGGGAGAGAGGGGGGGGGAGAGAGAGAGAGGGAGAGAGAGAGAAGAGAGAGAGAGGGGGGGGAGGGAGAGAGAGAGGGGGAGAGAGAGAGAGAGAGACAGGCAGAGAGACAGGGAGAGAGGGGGGGAGAGAGAGAGAGAGGGAGAGAGAGAGAGAAGAGAGAGGGGGGGGGAGAGAGGGAAAGAGAGAAGAGAGAGAGAGAAGAGAGAGGGAGAGAGGGAGAGAGAGAGAGGGGGGAGAGAGAGAGAGAGAGAGAGAAGAGAGAGAGAGAGGGGGGGGGGGAGAGAGAGAGAGGGAGAGAGAGGGGGGAGAGAGAGAGAGAGGGGGGGGAGAGAGAGAGGGAGAGAGAGAGAGGGGGGAGAGAGAGAGGGAGAGAGAGAGAGAGAGAGAGAGAGGGGGGGAGAGAGAGAGAGAGGGAGAGAGAGGGGGGAGAGAGACAGGGAGAGAGACAGGGAGAGAGAGAGGGAGAGAGAGAGAGGGAGAGAGAGAGAGAGGGGAGAGAGAGAGGGGGGGGGGGAGAGGGGGAGAGAGAGAGAGGGAGAGAGGGGGAGAGAGGGGGAGAGAGGGAGAGAGAGGGAGAGAGAGACAGACGTGATTACATTGATGAGAACGACTGGAAGCTGTTGATTGACCCGACAACTACGTATGTGCGTTTTCGGCGCATGCGCGCCAAAGCTGATTAGTCTAACGAGGCGACCGTCCCGAGTCCCACTGACGCTCAGTCACCTGTCAGTCAGCGCGGCCGACAAAAGCCGACAAACGTCTGTTTCACGTATCAAATTCATGCCGTGGCAGCCGACAATGATCCGCAGTGTCGGCGGGTCGGACTCGGAAGGGCGTCTCTTGCCACATGCAAACGCCGCCAATCATCCTAACCTAGTTATCCACTCGGGGAGAGGGGGGGCAGCGGGATAACGGGACCGGGAAATACGCCGGGATACGAACCTGCGGGCACCAGCTGGCGGAAAAACAGCCCCGCGTCTTTTCACCGACGTTCGTGTCGGACCAGTTTAGCCGGCGCCCGGCCAGAAAACCCCCGGCGCGACGCGAACGGATGGATCCGCTACCTCGCCCCCCTCCGTCCGCCGCTGATTCCGGGGCGAGAGAGTGTGCGCCGGGATTATGGGCGTCATCGCCTGTGCGTAACCTTAAAGGAACACGCCGGTGTTTTTTTGCCCCCCCCCTCGTGTTTAGTTTAGCCTAATTACCGTAAATCCTGTATAGCCACGCCACATAAATCCTGACCATTTTCCGAAGTAGACCGAATAGCGTTTAATTTTTTTTAAATGCTTTTTGAGTGCGTTTACGGTCCCGTCTGACAACCCACTGGTTTCCGTTCATTATCAGCGCTTGAGACATGCTATTGTAGACTACTAATAAGACACGTTAGCCCCTAGCTAACGGATCTGACCCTTTAGCCGAGCGGTTAGTGATGTCGCCTTGTGGTGCAGTACACCTCGTATCGAATCCCGCACCGGGCAAGAAAATAACCGCTTACGCTATAATCCATGACCAGAGGGAATCTTAAACCTTCTCTGCGCAGCTTTTCAACCCGATTTATTCCGCAACGATGAACCACGGATTGGGTTTACCCCCAGCGAGTTTCAAGTCTCCACAATTTGATTTTCACACCGTAGCCTCTACTGAAACGAGAGAAACCCAATAAACAGCCTGAAAAGGAAAACCTCATTCAAATAATAATAATAATAATAATAGTAATAATGTAACCGGTCATTTTCTTGCACGGTGCGGGATTCGATACGAGGTGTTCTGCACCACAAGGCGACATCACTAACCGCTCGGAGCAGCAGTATGGCTTCATGCCACGAAAGAGCAACACAAATGCGATGTTTGCTTTGAGAATGGTGATGGAGAAGTATAGAGAAGGCCAGAAGGAGTTACATTGGGCCTTTATGTCGTTAGTAAAAGCATACGACAGGGTGCCGAGAGAGGAGGTGTTGGTATTGTATGAGGAAGTTGGGAGTGGCAGAGAAGTATGTAGGAGTGGTGCAGGATATGTATGAGGGCAGTGTGACAGTGGTGAGGTGTGCGGTTGGAATGACAGATGGGTTCAAGATGGAGGTGGGATTACATCAAGGATCAGCTCTGAGCCCTCTCTTGTTTGGAATGGTGATGGACAGGTTGACGGATGAGATCAGGCAGAAGTCTCCATGGACGATGATGTTTGCGGATGACATTGTGCTCTGTAGTGAGAGTAGGGTGCAGGTTGAGGAGAGCCTGGAGAGGTTGAGGTATGCACTGGAGAGAAGAGGAATGAAAGTCAGTAGGAGCAAGACGGAATACCTATGTGTGAATGAGAGGGAGGACAGTGGAATGGTGAGGATGCAAGGAGTGGAGGTGACGAAGGCGTATGAGTTTAAATACTTGGGGTCAACTGTCCAAAGTAACGAGGAGTGAAGAAGAGAGGTGAAGAAGAGAGTGCAGGCAGGGTGGAGTGGGTGGAGAAGAGTGTCAGGAGTGATTTACAACAGAAGGGTACCAGCAAGAGTTAAAGGGAAGGTTTAGAAAATAGTTGTGAG
>JAJHIY020000759.1:0-30178 GCA_022114975.2 Lampris megalopsis
CACGAACGACGATGTTTGGCTGGCCGTTCTTACGGATTCGTTTAAATCGCCCTTTCCAGCCTTCACCACTGCGCAACGCTTTCCAGAAACGCTTGTATCCGCTGGCAGATACTTCATCTTTGGCACACAAAAAAGCATGATGGCGCCCCACCAACTCACGCTCAGTGTACCCCGTCATCGCCAGGTAATTGTCATTGGCACACAGAATGAAACCGTTTTTATCAAATTCAATCACACCCTGAGCACTATCGAGCGCCTGCAAACGAGCATGATATTCCACATACATCAATTTTTCTTGAGTAATGTCCATTGCCATCATCAAAATACTTTGTAATTCACGACACGACGATGTTGTACGGGTGAATAAGATGCATGTAGCCACACAACACAATCATCATGATGGCAACGTTTAAATTCGCCACAGGTAATATTCCCGGCCAGCACATCCTGCCAGAAAACATCACCGTAACCATGACTTAATACAAATTGCGAATGGTTAATATTCGCCATTTCTTCAGCATGAGAGAAACCCATTAAATTAGCAAACTGTTGATTTGCTGAAATAACATTACCGGACAAATCAAACTCAGCCATCGCCCAGCCACTATCAAGTAATAGCTGACTGGAATCACCAAATGAAACAATGTGTTGCTCATAATTATTGTGCTGTGTTGTCATCATCGTTTTGCCTGAAAGCATTACTTAAGCCAAATAGAGAGAATGAAGAATCATTCCCCATACAAAGTTATTTTTTCTTACCATGGCTTTTAATTGAGTATGGTTTAAAATTGTATTTGCGCCACTTAAAACGGCTTCATAAAAAAACAATATTCATCTCTGATAATATCCGGTACTTAATGGATTTTTTGCCTGCGACCCGGAGAACTGTGCACGCATATACACCTGCAATGTGAAAAAGTAAGAGGATAACTGCTATGCTCCTTTTATCCTTGAGCAATAAGGACACAGTCATGACAACAACGATTGCAATGCTACGTGAAACCCGCCCTTTACTGGATGACCTGGTTGCAATGAAAGAAACGGTTTGGTGCAACCCGGATATCACCTCCGCCGAAGAAGGGCTGCGCTATAGTGGGCTGACCCGCAGGGATGTACAGAGCGCAGAGCAACGTCTGACACGTTTTGCTCCCTGCCTGAAACAGCTCTTCCCGGAGACAGCGGCTGCCGAGGGTATGATTGAATCGGAACTGGTTGACATACCCGCTCTCAAGGCAGCCCTGAACCAGAAATATGGTCACGCGGTGCCCGGCCGGGTAATGCTAAAAAAGGACAGCCATTTGCCTGTTGCCGGGTCGGTAAAAGCCCGGGGAGGTATTTATGAAGTGCTCACCTGGGCTGAACACCTGGCTTTTCGTACGGGTTACTCAACCCTCATGACGATTACAGCAAACTGGACAGCGATGTGGCCCGCCAGTGCTTCAGCGATTACGAAATTGCCGTCGGCTCCACAGGAAACCGTCGGGCTGTCTATTGGTCTGATGGGGAAAAAACTGGGATTTCGTGTCACTGTGCATATGTCTGCCGATGCAAAAGCATGGAAGAAAGCACTACTGCGGGAATGTGGTGCTAATGTCATTGAATATCAGGATGATTACAGTGTGGCCCGTCAGCCATGGCCGGGAAGCGGCCAAACACGATGAAAATACATTGTTTGTTGATGATGAACATTCACGTACTCTGTTTCTGGGGTACGCCGTAGCTGGCGAGCGCCTCAAAAAACAGTGTGATGAACAAGGTATTATTGTCGACCATGACACCCGCTATTTGTCTACCTGCCATGTGGTGTGGGTGGTGCACCGGGTGGAATCAGCTTTGGGCTGAAACTGGCGTTTGGCGATAATGTGCACTGTTTTTTTGCTGAGCCAACACACTCACCCTGTATGTTCCTTGGCGTGTATAGCGGCCTGCATGACCAGATAAGTGTTCAGGATATTGGCCTTGATAACCATACCGTTGCTGATGGACTTGCTGTTGGCCGGGCGTCTGGTTTTGTCGGTAAAACGATGGCACGCCTGATTTCAGGGTATTACACTCAGTCTGACGAAACGTTGCTTTCCCTGTTGGGCGATGTCTGGCGCCATGAAAATATTTTTCTCGAACCTTCAGCTGCGGCAAGTATTTCTGGCCCATGGGTGACTGCGGCTGAAAGTGCCAAATCCTTCAGCGCGCAACAACTGGCTGGTGCCACCCATATTCTTTGGGCTACAGGTGGCGGCATGGTGCCACAAGCGGAGCGCGAAGCATTACTACTCCAGTCGGGCCAGTAAACCTTCCGGCCTGCTCCACCGCAGGCCGTAATTCACTCTGGATTCAGGCTCTGTAGCACAGCGATACAACGCGCAGTAACCTCTTCAACAGTGGCATTCACATCTACAGCAAACACATCTGTCTCATCCGCCTGAGGCTCCTCCAGTGTGGCAAACTGGCTTTGCAATAATGTCACCGGCATAAAGTGCCCCGCCCTGTCAGCCATACGAGAGTAAATTGTTTCATAATCACCCTTTAACCACAGGAATATAATATTAGGGCTGCCTTCACGTAATTTATCGCGGTAAATTCTTTTTAATGATGAACAGACAATAATTCCCACTTCATTTTTCTTATAAAGGCTATAAGAAACATCATTTAACCTTGCTAACCAGGGAAAACGGTCATCATCATTTAGTGATTCACCACGAGACATTTTATCAATATTATTTCGCGGATGAAGATCATCACCATCAATAAACTTTGCGGGTAACTGCTGTGCCAGTTTTGTTCCCACCAATGATTTACCACTACCAGAAACGCCCATTAAAATAATACTTTTCCCCGCCATTATTCGACTCCCAGCGATTGAATTGCCAGAATACTAACTCACCAATGGTAATGTCATACACCCTTTTTTCAGCCACGTTTCAGAATTTATGGCTTCATCACGTTATGCGTAACATTGTTTTGTAACAGCCATACAATGTGACAACGGTCACAAATAAACATCAAAAAAGTGCGTTTTAATGATTTGTGTCAAAACCAATCAGAGAATGCACATCATGGAAATTACGACCAGGTCCTGTGTTGTTTCAGGCAAAGAAGACGTGTCAGTTATTCAGCAAAATGTTATCTGGAATAACCAGGAAACTTTAGTAGAAATAGTGCGTGGTGGTATTTGCGGGTCTGACCTTCATTATTACCAGGAAGGTAAAGTAGGTAATTTTCAGGTTAAACAACCTATGATTCTTGGTCATGAAGTTATTGGCCGTGTGGTAGCAACAGACTCACCTGACTTACAAAAAGGACAACGCGTTGCCATTAATCCATCGCGCCCTTGTGGACAATGTAAATATTGTCTTAATCACGAGGAAAATCAGTGTACCACCATGCGATTTTTCGGTAGTGCAATGTATTTTCCTCATGTTGATGGCGGGTTCACACAATATAAAGTGGTTGATACTGCACAGTGTGTGCCCTATGCCGAGCACGCTGATGACAAAATAGTCGCCTTCGCGGAACCCCTGGCTGTCGCTATTCATGCCGCTCACCAGGCGGGGGATTTAGAAGGTAAACGTGTGTTCATCTCTGGTGTGGGGCCAATAGGATGTCTGATTGCCGCAGCGGTTCGCACCCTTGGCGCTGCTGAAGTGGTGTGCGCCGACATCAGTGAACGCTCACGCCAACTGGCGCAAGAGATGGGCGCAACACAAACTGTGGATGCCAAAAACGGTGATTTTACTGCCTGGGAAGAAGAGAAAGGCTATTTCGATATCGCCTTTGAAGTTTCAGGTAATGCAGCATCGGTACAACGCTGTATTGCAGTTACCCGTGCTCGCGGCGTGCTGGTACAAGTTGGTATGGGCGGCAATATTCCTGATTTCCCGCTAATGAATATTATTGCCAAAGAACTGGTTCTGAAAGGATCATTCCGTTTCACCACTGAATTTTCCACCGCCGTCAACTGGCTGAGCAATAATACTATCAATCCACTCCCGCTGCTGTCTGCGGAATATCCATTTACTGATCTGGAAAATGCACTTAAATTTGCCGGCGATAAAACCAGAGCAGCGAAAGTCCAACTTGTTTTTTAATACCAATACAGGACACTACACAATGAACGATTTATTTTCTCTTCAGGGAAAACGTATTCTTATTACCGGTTCAGCCCAGGGAATTGGTTTCTTACTGGCAAATGGTCTGGCGAAATATGGTGCGCAAATTATCGTTAATGATATTACTCAGGAACGAGCAGAAGCCGCAGCCAATAAACTGACTCAGGCCGGTTATGTGGCAAAAGCGGTGGCTTTTAATGTCACCAATAAAGCAGATATTGATAAAGCCGTCAGCCAGATTGAACAAGATATTGGCCCCATTGATGTACTGATTAATAATGCCGGGATCCAGCGCCGCCACCCATTTACCGAATTTCCGGAACAAGAGTGGAATGAGGTTATCGCCGTCAACCAGACTGCTGTTTTTTTGGTTTCTCAGGCAGTCACTCGCCACATGATGGAGCGCAAAGCAGGCAAAGTTATCAACATCTGTTCTATGCAAAGTGAATTAGGCCGGGACACCATCACCCCCTACGCGGCATCCAAAGGCGCAGTAAAAATGCTTACTCGCGGCATGTGCGTAGAACTGGCCCGCTACAACATTCAGGTCAATGGTATTGCTCCTGGTTACTTCAAAACTGAAATGACCAAAGCGCTGGTTGATGACCAGGCATTCACTGACTGGTTATGTAAACGCACACCGGCCGCACGTTGGGGTGACCCTGAAGAATTAATTGGTGCTGCTGTGTTCCTGTCAGCTAAAGCGTCTGACTTTGTAAACGGCCATCTATTGTTTGTCGATGGCGGCATGCTGGTCGCAGTCTGATTTTACTTATTAACCCTTTCCCTATATATGCGGGCGGTTTTACCCACCGCCCGATTAACCATAAAAGAGATAAAACATCATGCCACTGATTATTATCGCCATAGGCGTAGCGTTGCTGTTATTGCTTATGATTGGTTTTAAAATCAACGGCTTTATTGCCCTGATACTTGTTGCGACCGTCGTGGGCTTTGCAGAAGGAATGCCAGCCCATGACGTTATTCATTCTATTCAATCCGGCATTGGCGGAACCCTTGGTGGTCTGGCCATGATTTTAGGGTTTGGCGCAATGTTGGGGCGCCTGATTTCCGATACGGGCGCAGCACAACGCATTGCCACAACACTCATTCACTCATTTGGCCGCGAACGCGTTCAATGGGCGCTGGTTATCACCGGTTTAGTGGTTGGGCTGGCCATGTTTTTCGAAGTTGGCTTTGTTCTTTTATTGCCACTGGTATTTACCATTGTTGCCGCATCACGTTTGCCGTTGCTGTATGTCGGCGTACCAATGGTTACGGCGCTGTCCGTCACGCATTGTTTCTTACCACCACATCCAGGCCCAACGGCTATTGCTGCCATCTATAATGCCAACCTGGGTACAACATTGCTGTACGGTATTATCATCACTATTCCAACTGTAATAGTCGCAGGCCCTATATTTTCGCGCTTTCTCACCAAATATGAAAAAACACCGCCTGAAGGGTTGTTCAACCCACATCTGTTCACTGAAGAAGAGATGCCGGGCTTTTGGAACAGTATTTTTGCCGCCATTATCCCTGTGGTACTGATGGCAATAGCCGCTATTTGTGAGATAACACTGCCCAAAGAACACCCCGTCCGTGTATTCTTCGAATTCATTGGTAACCCAGCTGTCGCGCTCTTTATCGCAATTGTGATTGCTGTCTTTACCCTGGGTTTGCGCAATGGCCGGTCTCTGGAACAGGTGATGAACATCACTGGCGATTCCATTGGCGCTATCGCAATGATTGTATTCATAATTGCTGGCGGTGGCGCATTTAAGCAGGTTCTGGTAGATAGCGGTGTGGGGAAATATATCGCTGACCTGATGAGTGGCACCACACTCTCGCCGTTATTGATGTGCTGGACGGTAGCCGCAGTGCTACGTATTGCCCTGGGGTCCGCAACCGTTGCCGCCATTACGACAGCAGGGGTTGTACTACCTATTATTGGTGTCACCCATGCAGACCCGGCGCTTATGGTGCTGGCAACCGGGGCTGGCAGTGTTATCGCCTCCCATGTGAATGACCCGGGCTTCTGGTTATTCAAAGGTTATTTTAACCTGAGTGTCACAGAAACATTGAAAACCTGGACAGTCATGGAAACACTGATTTCATTTATGGGTCTGGCTGGCGTTCTGGCCATTAACGCAATTATCCACTAATACAGACAACGGGTGGCAGGACGCGTATTCCGGGCAAAACCTGAGCAGGTCGTCTGCTTTTGCCACCCGGCTCATTCCACTGGCAGGCGAGTGTTATCCAAACATCATGAGAAACCATCGCATTTCATTACAGGATATTGCTACGCTGGCAGGTGTCACAAAAATGACCATCAGCCGTTATCTGCGTACGCCGCACAAAGTTTCACGGGAGACCGGAGAAAAAATTGCCAGCATCATTGAAGAGATAAATTACGTACCAAACCGCGCACCAGAAATGCTGCTTAATGCCCGGAGCTATACCATTGGTATCCTGATTCCTTCCTTTCAAAATCAACTCTTTTCCGACATTCTGGCAGGGATTGAATCTGTCACATCGGGCCATAATTACCAGACACTGATAGCAAATTACAATTACTGCCAGCATTCAGAAGAGGAACAGGTTATCAACCTGCTCTCTTACAATATTGACGGTATTATTCTCAGTGAAAAACACCATACATTACGTACCAGCAAGTTCCTGCGTGCGGCAAAGATCCCCGTGGTTGAAGTCATGGATACCCAGGGTAACAGGCTGGACATGGAAGTGGGGTTCAACAATAAACTGGCCGCTTACGATATGGTCAATACCATGCTGGAAAAACGCCAGCGGAAAAAAATTGTCTACCTTGGTTCAAAAGACGACGTCAGAGATGAACAACGTTTTCAGGGCTACAGTGAAGCTATGGCAGAAGCCGGGTTACCTTGCCTGCGCATCAACCCTCACTCTATCTCATCTATTCATCTCGGCTCCCGAATGCTGCAAGATGCGCTGGCACAATACCCCGATTTAGACGGTGTATTTTGTACCAATGACGACATTGCGATGGGGGCTTTACTGTGGTGCCACATGCAAAATATCTGTGTACCGCAAACCCTGTCAATTGCCGGTTTCCACGGGCTGGAAATGGGTAAGCGCATGATACCAAGCCTTGCCAGTGTGATTACTCCCCAGGTTTGACATTGGCCGCACTGCGGCACAGATGCTATTAAAGAAAATAGAGGATGACGAAATAGTGGGTAACAGTGTTGATTTGGGCTACCAAATCTATATGGGCGATACCTTGTGAAATGGCGCCATTTTCAGATTGATGAAAAAGAAGGAAAAAGCGTGGTTTTTCCTTCTTTCTAGTTAGCAGCCGAAAATCAATAAATTGATTTTCCTGATTTTTTATTGGGTGACATACTATCGTTCTGTGCAGACATGAGGTTTGTCACCAGACTCAAAATGGCGCCATTTTAAGGATAAAACCGTTACTCTTTAACTGTATTTTCCAGGAAGAAACGGCCTAACGGATTCTGGTAGAAACCCTTAATATTCTTACGGCTGACATTACGGTACGGACTGTAATACAGATCGATCCAGTTCACGTCGGCTTTCGCCATTTTTTGCAGACTGATGTACATCTGCTCACGTTTTTTCGGGTCCATTTCCAGGCGAGCCGCAGCAACCAGCGCTTTCACTTTCTCATTGTGGTAGCGGGTCATGTAGTTCATGTTCGCGTCATGGCCTAGCACAAATGTGGTTTTTTGGTCCGGGTCGAGAATATCGTTGGTCCAGTACATCACAGAAATATCGTAATCACCGGCCACCAGCATGTCCCAGCTTTGGCTTGGATCCACTTTCTGTAAGTTAACTTTCACCCCGGCTTTTGCCAGTTGCTGCTGCAGCAGAATAGCGATTTGTTCATCCACTTCATCGCCCGCATTCACCACATAGTTCAGCGCCAAATCCGATGCCCCGGCAGCTTTCAGCATCGCTTTGGCTTTTTCCGGATCATAAGGGCGGCGCAGGTTATCACTGTAGTGGTACAGCGCGCCCGCAGGAATATAGGAATTCGCCACCTGGCCGTAACCAAAAGTCACCGTTTTAACAATCGCGTCTTTATCAATGGCAAAATCCAGTGCCTGGCGTACCGCTACTTTGCCAAGGGCGCCGTGAGAATGGTTGATCAACAGGTGATCTTCACGGGTAGAAGGATCCAGTTCAACTGTCAGGTTTTTATCTTTTTGTAAGGAAGCGATGCGCGAAAACGGCACGGTGAGCGCAGCGTCCAGTTCGCCAGCCTGCACTTTCAGCATACGGGTATTATCATCCGGGATGGTCAGCCACTCGACTCCATCCAGGCTGACATCTTTCGCCTGCCAGAACAGTGGGTTCTTCTCCAGAACCACTTTCTCACCACGCACCCACTCTTTCACACGAAACGCGCCAGAGCCGACAGGTTTTTCAGCAAACTCATCTTCCCCTTCCGCTTTCAGTGCTTTTTCTGAAATCACCGAAGCATTAGGCAATGCCAGTTGCGATAAGAAAGGTGCCGCTGGCGCTTTCAGGGTAATCACCAGTGTGCGGTCATCCGGGGTTTCCACTTTAGCGATATTACTGTAGGAATCGCGCCACAGTGATCCTGCGTTGTCCCGAATACGTAACAAGCTGAAGGCCGCATCGTGAGAGGTCAGTGGTGAGCCATCAGAAAATTTGGTATCACGGATTTTGAATGTATACACCTTACCATCGGGTGAAATAGTCCAGCTTTCCGCCACACCCGGTTCAAGTTTGGTGCCGGTCTTATCTACCCGAATAAGTGGGTCGAACACATTGGAAAACACCCAATTATCCGCATTTTGCGCCGATTTAATCGGGTCGAACGTGGTACTGTCTTCACGGCGGCCAATGGTTAAAATACCGGCCGCCTGCGCCAGTTCACTCACGGCGCTCAATGCCAACAATACCCCTGCTGCTGCCAATTTAACGTGCTTGCGCTTCATTCAACACTCCCCCAGTCAACGGAAATACAGTCTCTTCGCCTGCATGAGCTAACACGCAGGTCCAGCTATGGTCGGCAACATGCCGGGTCTGTGGTGGTGCGCCAGTGCAACATTGTGCCTGGGCATATGGACAACGCGGATGAAACGCACACCCGGCCGGAATCGCTATCGGGCTGGGAGGCTCGCCGCCCAATGGTTGGGCAGGGAGCGGTTTATCCGGGTCGATTTCGGGAATCGCGGCTACCAGTGCAGCGGTATACGGGTGGCGCGGATGAGAGAACACCATTTCAGACGGCCCCTGTTCAACAATACGCCCCAAATACATCACCGCCACGCGGTCACATAAGTGGCGCACAATGGCCAGGTCGTGGGCGATAAACAGAATCGCCAGCCCCATTTTCTCGCGTAAGCTCATCAGCAAATTAATGATTTGCCCCTGAATAGAAACATCCAGCGCCGCCACACATTCATCTGCCACAATTAAGCGTGGTTCAATCGCCAGCGCTCTGGCAATACCTGCCCGCTGGCATTGCCCGCCACTGAGCTGGCCGGGTTTGGATGCTGCCTGCATGGGGCTTAAACCCACCAGCGTCAGCAATTCATCCACCCGCCCGGCAATATTCTCCGAGGGGGCTTTGCGATGCACCCGCAGCACTTCGGCAATGCTTTCGCCAATAGTCTGGCGCGGGTTCAGTGATGAGAACGGGTCCTGAAAAATCATGGCAGTTTGCTGGCGCAGGCGAGCTACGTCGCTGCGCAACCCATGGGTAATACGCATACCATCAAACCGTACTTCGCCACTTGCCGGGCGTTCCAGTTGCAACAGCGCCCGGCCAAGGGTACTTTTGCCACTACCAGACTCACCCACCAGCCCGAGTGTTTCTCCTGGTGAAATTGCCAGGCTTACCTGATTAACCGCGTGAACAACGCGCCGCGCGCGGCCCCAGCCGCCTCCGGCAGGAAAAGTTACGCTCAGGTTTTCCGCTTCCAAAAGCGGCCAGCTTTCCTGTTTCGCCATTATCCCTCCCGCTCTGTTAATGGTTGAAAGGGGTGAAAACAGGCCGAGGCATGAGACAGGCTGTTCTGTGTATAGTGCAGTGCGGGTTGTTGCTGGCGACAGGTTTCACTGGCTGCATGGCAACGCGGGTGAAACCGGCACCCTTCAGGAAAATGGTTTGCCACTGGTGGCTGACCGGGAATGGTTTTCAAATACCCGGCACTGCCTTCACTTTGTGGCTGGCAATCAATAAGGCCCTGAGTGTAGGGGTGCGCCGCGTGGTGGAGCACTTCGCGTTTTCCGCCTGATTCACACAGCCGGCCGCCATACATTACTGCGATACGGTCACAGGTTTGCGCCACCACTCCAAGGTCGTGGGTAATCATTATCATCGCCACGCCCAGCTCACTGCGTAAATCGCTCAGCAAACGCAGGATCTGCATCTGCACGGTGACATCCAGCGCAGTCGTCGGCTCATCGGCAATTAACAGGCGTGGTTCTGCCGCCAGTGCAACCGCAATCATTGCCCGTTGCCGCATGCCCCCAGAAAACTCATGTGGGTAATTTTTTGCCCGGTTTTGTGGGTCAGGGATCCCCACCTGGCGCAAAAAATCCAGGGCATCGGCCCGCGCCTGCCTGCGGCTGGCGCCAAAGTGCAGGCGGCGGCTCTCGGCAATTTGCTCACCCACCGTCATCACCGGGTTAAGGTGGCTGGTCGGGTTTTGGAAAATCATACCGATTTCCCGCCCGCGAACACCCGCCATCTGCGCCTCACTCAGGGCAACAAGATCACGCCCGGCAAGGATGATACTTCCCCCGCTAATGCGCAGCCCCTGCCCTGGTAACAAACGCATCAGCGCACGGCAGGTCACTGTTTTACCTGAACCACTTTCCCCAACCAGGCCTAACATTTCCCCTTCAGCCAGACGAAAGCTGATGCCATCCACCAGCGTCACCTGGTTTGCGGTTGTCACGGTCAGCTGTGAGACATCCAGTAAGGTCATACGCGCTCTCCTAACCGGTCACCTAACCCATCAGCCAGCAGGCTGAACCCCATTGCCAGCAGTACAATTGCCAGCCCGGGGAAGGTGGTTATCCACCAGGCGGTGGTAATAAAGCTCTGCCCTTCAGCCACCATCACGCCCCATTCAGCAGTTGGCGGCTGAACGCCTAAGCCGAGGTAACTCACCGCGGCCCCGTTCAGCAGAACCAGAACACAGTCAGACATGGAGAACACCAGTGCGCCCGTCAGCGCGTTGGGCAATAAGTGGCGAAACAGAATACGGGTGTGGCTGTACCCCAGGCTGCGCGCGGCGAGAATAAAATCACGCTGTTTCAGGGTTAACACCTGCGCCCTCACCAGGCGGGCATATGACACCCAGCCCACCATTGCCATCGCAATATAAAAACTGCCGAGCCCGGGCCCCAGAATGGCGATGATTGCCAGCATCAGAACCAGGAAAGGAAAAGCCAGGACGATATCAATGACGCGCATAACGACTGCATCCACAACACCGCCCAGGTAACCAGAAAGCGCCCCCAGCACTGTTCCCAGCGAGAACGGGAAAATCACCCCCAGCAGGCAAATTTGCAGATCCACGCGTGCGCCCCACACTACGCGGGAAAAAATATCGCGCCCGAAGTTATCGGTACCAAACAAATGAACACCACCAGGAGGGAGCAGGCTCACTGACGGGTCCTGGTTTATAGGGTCGAAAGGTGCCAGCCATGGCGCAAAAATTGCGGCCAGTAACCACAACCCGATAATGCAGGCACCAGCTACCAGCGCGTGCTGGCGCGGAATAAAACGCCGCCGCCACTGCGCCACACTTGCAGACAAGGTCAGGTTCATAGTTTCACCCTCGAGTCCAGAGCAACTGTGAGCACATCCGCCACCAGGTTAACGGTGACCGTCGCCAGTGCAAAAACAATCACCACGCCCTGAACCACCATATAGTCCCGGCTGAAAATCGCTTTGATAAGTAACTGCCCCATTCCGGGTATGGCAAACACACTTTCTATCACTACCGTGCTGCCAATCAGCCAGCCAATGTTAACCGCCAGCAGGTTAATGGTTGGCACCAGTGAATTCGGTAACACATGCCGCCAGAAGATACGTGATTCCCGCTGGCCCCGTGCCCGGGCAGCCACCACATAATCACTGCTCATTTCCATCAGCAGGCTGGCGCGCAGGTTGCGAATCAGCACCGCCGATAACGCCAGCGCCACCGTAAAACACGGCAAAGCCATGTGGTGCAGGCGTTCGGTCAGGTCATCGCCATAACCCGAAACCGGGAACCAGCCCAGCGTCACGCTGAACACGATTATCATCATTATTCCCAGCCAAAAGGCAGGAAAACCCAGCCCGGCGGTGGTAAACAAGCGAATACACTGATCCCACACTCCTCCTCTATGACGTGAAGCCATGGCAGCCAGAGGAATGGTAATCACAATTGCCAACAGGACACTCCCTGCCACCAGCCAGATTGTTGGCTCCAGCCGGGAGCTTATTAACTTCAGGGTATCAACCCGGTAAACAATGGACTTACCCAGTTCTCCATGGAGCAGGTTGCGCAGAAAATAGAGATACTGCACCCATAAGGGTTCATCGAGGCCAAACTGGGCGCGAATACGGGCCAGTGCTGCAGGAGTACTGCGCACACCAAGTAAAATGCGCGCCGGGTCACCCGGGATGGCGCGCACCATGGCAAACGTGATAATGCTTATTCCCAGCAAAACTGGCAGCAATTGCAGGGGGCGAAACAGCAGAAACCGGTAACGGTGCATCAGTCGCCTCCTCTGCTACGCTGCCGTTCAAGAAAATCCAGCAGGACCGGGTAATAGGCCTGGGGTTCTTCATAAAACGGCATGTGGCTACTATTGGGGAATACATGCAGTTCCGCCCTGGGGCAGACCCTGCTTCATTTTCATCGCACAGGCAGGTGTCAGTTCATCATGCTGGCCGGTGGTAATCAGGCAGGGCACCTGAATCATGTGCAAATCAGCACTGCGGTCCCAGTCTTTTAAATTACCGGTATAGAGAAACTCATTCGGCCCCTGCATTGTCTCGTAAGGCCCCATATTCCAGTCGTCCAGGGAACGTTTTACCGGGGCAGGCCAGACATCAAGCCGGCAAACATGGCGGTAATTCAGCAAGGTGACTGCGGCCTGGTATTGTGGGTGACTCAGCCAGCCCAGAGCTTCATAACGTTGCATCATCGCAACCGTTTCTGGCCCCAAAGCTTCGCGCAGGCGGTTGAGCTCTTGCACCAAATGGGGCATATCCGCCACCGTGTTTTCGAGGATCAGGCTACGAATCGCACCAGGGTGGTGCAATGCCACTTCAATAGCCAGCCAGCCGCCCCATGAATGCCCCAACAAATGCACTTTCCCAAGATTCAGCGCACGGCGTACTGTTTCAACTTCCTGAACATAGCGCTCCATTGTCCAGAAGCGCGGGTCCTGCGGACGGTCGGATTTTCCCGTCCCCAGTTGGTCAAAAGCCACCACCCGGTAGCCCTGCTGTTTCAGGCAGGAGTGGGCTTCACGCAAGTAATCGCAGGGCAACCCCGGCCCGCCATTGAGGCAAAGAACGACGTCGTCACCTTCACCAAACTCCCAGGCAACCACGTTGTAGCCATTAACCGTAATATCATGGCGTTTATCTGGCTGAATTTCGCTCCACATATTTCCCTCCGGTGCCCGTTATTCAATTCGCGGGTGTTTTCCTTACGCTAACGGCTTCGTCAGGCACTGAACAGTTAGCAAAAATACTAGTTTTGCCTGCCAGGTCAGTACAAAAAACAGGCAATTAATGGCACTGTATTTGCATATAAAGCGTTACAGACTGAAAAGGTTTTGCACAAACCATGCCGTTCACGGCACAGACAGAAAATGGAGGGGAACATGCAACCCGCTATTCAGCACCCTGGTTCATCATTTCCCAATGGACTGGATAATGCGTTCGCTGCGCTTTTTGACCAGACACAGACGCTGGGCTTTGACGCGGTTATTTATGACTACACACCCGTCCCCCGTTCACTGGAAGGGGAATTGATCACGCCGTCATTGTTACGGATGCACAACGTACCGGACGATATGCGCCAGCGCTGGTGCGATCAGGGGCTATTACCAGGTTGACCCGGTACAACACTGCGCACTGGAAAGCTGCGCGCCTTTTGTGTGGTCTTATCAACGCCCGGATTACACCTCTCTGCGCGGGCGGCTTAACGACCAGCATAAACCGGTGACTCATTACATGCGTGACCACGATATGCCATGCGGCGCAACTGTACCGCTTCACTTGCCTCAGGGTGGTTTTGTCACCCTGACCGGGATCCTGACCGCACCCCATCAGGAACGGGATGTCATTGACAACCTGGCGCAACTGACCTTTATCGCCCACCGTTTCCAGGAAAGCGCATTCCCGCTATTCGATGCATCAATGCTGACCTGTCGCCATGTCAAACTCAGCAACCGCGAGCGCGAATGTCTTACCTGGTCCGCAGAAGGGCTGACAGCCAAAGAAATTGCCCGCAAGTTACACCGCTCAGTAGCCACCGTAACATTGCACCTGAACACCGCGGCGAAGAAACTGGGAGCCAGTAACCGGGTTCAGGCGGTGGTACGCGCATTGCACTACCGTTTACTGGACAGTTAAGAACTAGCATTTTTACTAGTATTCACTGCATGCGGCTGCGTTCTACCCTGAGCAAACATTCACATCACAGGGTAAACAGCAGCCATGTATACCATCCAAGAGGGCTATGCTCCGTTTCGGGAATACCAGACCTGGTTTCGTATTTGCGGCAGTCTCCATACGGGGCGCACGCCTCTGGTGGTCGCCCATGGTGGCCCGGGTTGTACCCACGACTATGTTGATGCTTTTCGTGATATCGCCCGCACCGGACGGCCTGTTATTCACTATGATCAACTCGGTAATGGTAACTCCACACACTTGCCCGACATGCCCACAGATTTCTGGAACCCGGCACTCTTTCTGGAAGAACTGGATAACCTGCTTAAGCATTTAGGTATTGAACAGGACTATGCGCTTCTGGGGCAATCCTGGGGAGGGATGCTGGCAGCCGAGCATGCAGTACGCCAGCCTGCCGGACTGAAAGCACTGGTCATCGCCAATTCCCCGGCATCTATGGCACTCTGGTTGTCGGCGGCGGCCAGACTACGTTCTGAATTACCACCAGAGGTTCAGGCTACCCTGCTGGAGCATGAAACCGCAGGCACACTGAACAGCGAAGCCTATAAAACCGCCAGCCAGGTATTTTACCAGCGCCATGTTTGCCGACTCGACCCCTGGCCGGTGGAAGTGCGCCGTACTTTTGACGCTATGGATGAAGACCCTACGGTTTACCACGCAATGAACGGACCGACAGAATTTCATGTTATTGGCACCATGAAAGACTGGACGATTATCGACCGGTTAAGCGCCATTAACGTTCCCACCTTATTGATTTCAGGCCGTTACGACGAAGCCGCCCCCGAGGTGGTACAGCCCTTTGCCGACAATATTGCCGGTGCGCAGTGGGTTATTTTTGAAGATTCAAGCCACATGCCTCATGTTGAAGAACGCGAGCAGTGTATGAAAACCGTCAGTAACTTTTTAACCGCCAATTTATAATTTTTAGCGCCAACACCACTCCCTTGCGGTTTCATTGAACAGGATGAAACCGCTACCTGCCAAAATCTGCCTGGTTTTCCCTGCATTCAGGTTGATTTAGCGCAGTTTTTTTCGAGCAGTTCTCCTGCAGAATTAAAATGCGACTCATAATTAATACACTAATTATTTAGCATACTTACCAGGACACTGGAGGGAGGGCATCATGCTCAGGCAACTCAATGTATTATTGGACAAACCCGATACTGGCAAGCTCCTGTTACGCCTGGCTATCGGTTGTATGATGTTGTTTCACGGTATCCACAAAGTGATAGACGGCATTGGGCCAATTATCAACATTGTGGAAAGCCACGGTATGCCAGGCTTTGTTGCCTGGGGCGTGTACCTGGGAGAAGTGGTGGCACCCGTTCTGTTGATAATCGGCCTGCTGGTTCGCCCGGCGGCGCTGGTGATGTGCTTTACCATGTTATTCGCCTGGTTGAGTACAGACCCGGGGCTGATTTTCACCACTACCATGTTAAGTGGGTGCATGGGGGCTTGAAGAGATTGCGTTATTCTTTTTTGGCGGTATTACCATTGCGTTACTGGGGTGTGGCCGGTTCAGCCTGGTGAGCAACCCGGCATTGCGTTAATCGGGTGCGCCACCGCCGGGCAAACTGGCGGTGGCGGGTAATCACACCTGGTTATTCGTTGATATGCGGGTGTTGCTGAACCAGTTTGGTTCGTTTAGCCTGGAGTTCAGCAATTTCTGCATCAATTTCCTCAATTTTCTGCTCAATGTTATCGTGGTGCTCTTTGAGGATCTCTTTGGCTTCCTGAATGTCCGATGCCGCAGGCGTTGCGCCTTTTAACGGTAAATTCGCGGTTTCTTTCATCGTCAACCCGGTAATCAACCCAATCACGGCTATCACCATCAGATACCATGCTGGCATCATCAGGTTACCGGAGGTTTCCACCAGCCAGGCAGCAAGTGTGGGAGTCAGCCCCGCGATTAATATGGAGATATTGAAAGCACTGGCAAGCGCACTGTAACGAATATGCGTGGGGAACATCGCCGGGAGTGAAGAGGCCATTACCCCGGTAAACGCATTCAGTATCACAGCCAGAATCAGCAACCCGGCAAAAATTAACCCAATCACATCGCTGTTAATCAATTTAAACGCAGGAATCGCCAGTACTAATAAGGCAACACTGCCACAAATCACAAACGGACGACGACCAAAGCGGTCGCTGAGCAGCCCCATAACAGGTTGCACAAACAGCATCCCAATCATGATGGCGATAATAATCAGCACACCATGGTCTTCCGAATAATGCAGGTTGTGGGACAAATAGCTCGGCATATAGGTCAGCAGCATGTAATAGGTGACATTAGTTGCAATGACTAACCCAATACACGCCAGCAGGCTGCGCCAGTGCTGTGTGGCGATTTCTTTAAATGAAATCTTCGGCCCTTCCTGTAACCCCTGGCGGTCGCCCTGTTCAAGTTTATCGACATGTTGCTGAAAGGCCGGGGTTTCCTCCAGGGCATTTCTCAGATAGAGCCCAATAATCCCAAGCGGCAACGCCAGGAAAAAAGGCAGACGCCATCCCCAGGCCATAAAATGATCCTGACCAACAATGGCGGAAATCAGTACAACCAGGCCAGCCCCCAAAACAAACCCGGCGATCGACCCAAAATCCAGCCAGCTCCCCATAAAACCACGCCGCCGGTCCGGCGAATATTCAGCCACGAAAATGGAAGCCCCTGTGTACTCCCCGCCGACCGAAAAGCCCTGCGCCATTTTGCACACTAACAACAGCACTGGAGCCCAAACCCCAATCGTTTCATAACCCGGAATTAAACCAATACCGAAAGTACTGAGCGACATAATCACTATCGTAATAGAGAGAATTCGCTGGCGACCATATTTATCACCCAGCATGCCGAAGAACAGCCCACCCAAAGGGCGAATTAAGAAGGGAACAGAGAATGTCGCTAAGGCCGCTATCATCTGCACCCCAGGGCTGGCATCCGGGAAAAAGACTTTACCCAGCGCATAAGCAACGAAGCCATAAACACCAAAATCAAACCACTCCATAGCATTTCCTAAAGACGCTGCGGTAATGGCTTTTTTTAATTTAGCATCATCAATAATCGTGACATCGCTCAGGGCGATTGGCTTAATTTTTTTCCTTGCTCGTATCATTTGTATCCTCTTTTTTTTATTAACTATTTTCCTCTTACAGGCAGGTTTACAGAACCCTGTAGCCGGGAGCGATTACACGCATTCCCCTTACATCACACGTTCAGGTGAATGGTTACAGAATAGCAGATTCAGGGCATTACATTTGCCCAGATAGTAAGCAAACAAAATAACTCTCTAAAAAAACAAAAGAACAACCAATTGAATTTAATGTAAAAAAAATGAAAAACCTGAACATATCTGATTTTGCAAACGTTCACCAGGGGCAGTCTCAAACACCTGAATAAAATAAGGGTTTTATTCCAGCCCGAATACCCATTCCAGACAAAAAAATTACTTCATTTTTGGCGGCAGATAATTGACGGGTATTTAACCGGGATTATCAGAAATAGAATAAATGCCAGACAAGCCAAATATTGATGGTTATTATTGCGCAGACGGTTACCCATTCTGCCTGGTGGCCCGGGGCTGCAATCTTCTGCAGGGCTGGTCTCCGCCAGAGGTATGTTGCCGGAGCAGGCACAACGTGCAGCTCACGAAATCGTGCGCCAGTGGGTACTGGACAGAATCAGCTTTATTGATGGCAGTGATTTTTCGCCAGAAAACTAAGCGTTTTTGGGAATAAACAGAGCAAAACCCGCTACCGGCGGCATACCGGTGGCGGGTTACGTTATCAGGGCTGGTAACTCAGGTTAATTGGCGCATCAGGCAGATGCGTAAAGTGAGTCACGATATAGTGGTAATCGGCTGTTGGGTCGATATCTTTCATCGCTTCCGGGTAGAAAATTTTACCCAGGATCTCCAGGCCAATAATATTCCACGGGTGGTTATAGAAGTGGTGGTAAATCCCTGCCACATGCCCGGCCTGCACTGCCGGAATACCAGCGACGGCATTACGTGCCAGTAAAGCATCAAACTTGGTTTTAATGGCGGCCGGGTCCGTATTGTAACCAAACGGGATCAACGGATTCTGCGCATTACCACGTTTGGAACCGGTCATCAGATAAAAATCCGGTTTCATGGCAATAATTTTTTCCGGGTTGATGTACCCACTGGCGCCCGTTAACAACGAAGAGCCAATATTATTCCCACCCGCGGCTTCCACCAGACCACCCCAGCCATTGTGCCCATGGGTAAAGCAACAGGCTCCGGATGTGCCGCCAATACCGGCAATAGGTTCAATAAAGACTTCGGGTTTCTTCTTTTGTACAGCAACAATCTGCTGGAGTTTAGCCAGGCGCTGTTGGTAGAAATCGGTATAGGCTTTTGCCTGCGATTCCCGGTTAAGTACTTTGCCTAACAACGTAATACTGGGCATTGTGTTTTGCACCGGGTGCAGTTCGTAATCAACAAACAGCACCGGAATATGCAGCTCTTTGAGGCGACCAAGCACACCGGTTTGTTCCAGCGCAGGTTTTGCCCGCAACTGCGCAATCATCAGGTCTGGCTCACTGGCAATGACCGTTTCATTATTGACTTCGCCCTGGTCGGAGAACCCCATATCCGGTATTTTTTCCGCTGCCGGCCAGGCCTTACGCAGAATATCCCAGGTTTGTTCATCCTGTTTCTTTAACAAGTTATTCCAGGCAATGACCCGGTGAAACGGGTTATCCCGGTCCAGCAAAGCCAGCGCCATCAGGTCGCGCCCGTCCTGCAAAATAATATGTTGCGGTTCGTGGTTCAGTACAACTGTACGGCCATCGATATCTTTTACGGTTAGTGGATATTGCGTGGCAATCGCCGCGGCAGGAAGCAGCACCAGAGCCATCAAGCAACTGTGCAGTAACCGGCCAGCCCATTGTTTAATCATCTTCAGTCACTCATCCCTTAACAGGTGTACTCACACCCATAACCCATTAGCTGGGGAATATAAATCAGAATGAGAAGTATTATCACAATGAATACATAACTGCAAAGAAACTTAAGGAAAATCTCATCGATTATTGAGTGATTGTTGAAGTCATATCCAGTTCAGGTAACCAGTCAGGTTCAGGATACTGGCATGGCGGCACTGCATCGTTCATTGAGCCAGCAAAACCACATCCTACCGGAACCATACGGATCCCATACCTTACCTGGCACATTCCCCCATCCCCGTTTTCAACCAGGCCAATGATAAAAGGAATATCCCCCTGCAAGGTGGGCAAATAATGCTGACAGCCAGGTACTGAGCCCGCCCACGCCACACTCAATGGGTTGACATTTCATACTGTATGACAGGCAACAGGCGATACCCGGCGCGCAAAAACAACGCAGAAAAATGCTCAGGTACTGAGACTGCCGAAGTAAGGTGCGGATAATGCATCGCCAGGGCAGATAACATGGCACATGCTTCACCCTGGCGGCGGAATTCAGGTGCCGTATAGATAAAACGCAGTTGTGGTACACCGCCCAGTTCACTCACCACCGCGGTACAATGACCGAGAACCCATGCCTGGCAAGGTAGCCCACAGAGTGTTTCTGGTGCCAGCATCCAGGGAAGGTCCGCCAGGCCCTCAGCACAGACAGCCGCCAGCAACTGGCGAGGATCACAGGTTTCACTCAGCAATGATTCACCAGACAGGCCGTTGCCCTGAGGAGCAGCAAACCCCACCAACCGCTGTGTAATCTGAAACCCCAAAGACTGATACAGGCGAATTGCCGGAACATTGTTAACCAGCACTTCCAGGCATAATGTACGGGCACCCTGTTCCTGAATGCTGCCGAATAACTTGTTCAGGCAAGGCCTTGCAACCCCTTTACCACGCCAGGGTTCCGCCACAGCAAAAGCCGCCAGCCTGGCTCCCCACCCACGGCGCGCCACCAGCCCAACAGCCACCGGCTCCCCCCGGGAAAGCCATACACCAGAATCCGCAAGACAAACACCTTCAGCACTGAAACGGCGCGTAAAAACCGGCTCCGAAAAGGAAACCGGAACGGTGTAGCCAGTAAAGCAGGCATTCAGCAAATCACAAAGTTGTGTACTGCTCCAGGTACTCGCAAGGCTGAATTCCGGTTGCATAGTTCAGTTCCCTTGAATGGAATAGTTCTGTTGAATGGAACAGAGATGAGCATAAGTTAAAGCCGGTCATCTTTCATCTGCCTCCATTGTCATTTTGCGCAGGATTTCTCATTTTTTACTTAGTCTACCTGGCCGTACCCGATTGCGCTTGTTCGCCTGTAGTTACTGGCCATATGGGTAAAAAACTATGCCTTCCCTGGGTGCTTCACGGCAGACCGCAAGCCGGCTGGAAGGCTCTCCACTATACCAAAAGCACCCAGACAGGAGGCGGATGAGGTGGCGGATGAGCTCCGTATCCTGAAAAAACACTGGGGCTGGCTGTCGGATGTGGCCAATGCGGGAAATCTTCCGCTAACCCGGCAACTGCATAACCCGCCACAGATGTTTATGGAGAATATTCACAAACCAGCCTGTGCCCGGGCGAGTCATTAGATCTCTTTTTGCCTCAGGCTTTAACCAGCCAGTTACAAACACCCCGCCACGGAGTCAATTCCCCGTGGCAGGGTATTATTTTTAACCCAGCATCGCCTGGTGAAAATCGATTTCCCACGCCAGCACATCCCCATATAACTGGCTGAGGCGCTGCTTTTCCTGCCCGGAAAGCGTTAAACCGCACTGGTCCACTTCCTGTTTTAACCAGCACGCCTGCTGGTAAAAAGCATCATCCGCATGCATAGATAACCAGTCGCGCAGGTCTTCATCGTACTGTGGCCGGGAAGCAGCACGCGCGCACCAGTGGTAATACATCCACTCGGCACCAAACATCAGAACCATGATATCGGCGTACCCGCCAGTACGGGCGGCCTGTAGCATGCCATCACGAAACCGAATAAACCCGGCAGGCGCGGGTTGCCAGTGCTCAGCAACCACACCGCGCTTTGCCATTACGCGTTCAAACCAGCCAAGTTGCGTATCCACCAGGCCATTCAACCCCTGGATTAACCGGCGCTGGCGTGATACATCCGGCGCATGGCTCAACCCCTGAGCCAAAATTTCCACCGCACTGAACACAAACTCCCCTTCGAAAACCAGGTAGCGGTGAAAAGCGGTTTCCGGCAAGGTTCCCTGCTCTATGGCCTGAACAAAGGGGTGTTGCTGCATCTCGTTCCATACATCACTATGCCCGGCCAGCAGTTGGTCACTGAATGCGGTCATCAGGCCTCCAGCGCGGGGCGTGCCGCTGCCATAAACTTCACCACCCGTTCACGTTCTACCGGGTTCCACCAGACCCCGCCTTCTTTCAGCGCACTGGCAACAATCACGCCCTGTGTACGGCCTAAAATGGTCGCCACGTTGTCCGGCGTCACACCTGAGCCCACCAACAAAGGCAGCGACGTGGCACTGCGAATATCGTCAATTTCACTCAATGTGGCGCTGTCACCAGTACGTTGCCCGGTGGCAATCACTGCATCGGCTTCAAAAAACTCAACATCGCGGGTTAGCTCAGCAACGGAGCGGTCTGCCACAATGGCATGGCTGCCATGTTTAACGTGGCTGTCGGCAAAAACACGAATGTGGTTCGCCTGAAGTTGGTTACGGTAGCGCAGAGCTTTTGCCGCGGCCCCTTCCACAAAACCTTCATTGGCAATATAGGCATTAGCCCACTGGTTAACCCGTACAAAATCGGCCCCGCACGCCAGCGCCGTCGCCAGAGCCGGAATAGCAGCATTAGCCAGCACATTAATCCCCAGGGGAACAGAAAAACGTTGGCGGATATTATCGGTAATCACTGCCATAAATGCCGCTGTTTCCGGGCCAATATCTTCGGGTTTGGAAAAAGGAATATCGCCATGGTTTTCCACAATCAAACCATGAACACCACCTTCAATATAATTTTCAGCGTCACGCAGTGCACGCTCAACAATACCACTAAAAGCTTTGCCATTATATTTTGGCGCACCAGGAAAGGCTTCACAATGAATAACACCAATCACTGCTTTATCTCGTGAAAAATATCTTGAATTGCGCTCGTTTTTGTTGCTGATATAGAACCCATGTTAACCCTCTAAAAAAGGAATCGGCTATGCATATCTATGTTGCCGGGAATATTACTGTCGATGAAACCTGGCAATGCTCTGCCTTACCGCATAAAGGTGAATCGTTGCACGGAAAAAAAATAATGGCCGATACTGGTGGCAAAGGTGCAAACCAGGCCATTGTTTTATCCCGCTGTGGATTACCTGTAACGTTAATTGCCGCAAGGGGAAATGACCACTACGGAGAATGGATTTACCAACAACTTCAGGCCGAAACATTACAGTTATTTCCAGAAACACCATTAGCTGTTCACACCGACACCTCAATTATTTTCACTACCAATGATGACGACAACGCAATTATTACCAGTTGCGATGCCGCCAGTGCACTGGAAACAGCAACCATTACTGCATTACTGGAAACAGCTCGCCCGGGTGATGTACTGGTGCAACAAGGTAATTTCACACCGGAAAAAACCCGGGAATTATTTACCTGCGCCCGGCGCAAGCAGATGCTGACTGTTTTTAACCCTTCGCCTGTCCAGGAGGATTTTCGCCAGTTGTGGCCCCTGGTGGACATCGCCGTCGTCAACGAGCATGAATCCCGTTTACTGCAGCCCGACACCGCTCACACCCTGGTGGTGGAAACGCTGGGTAGCCAGGGCTCCCGGTTACACGCCCACGGCCACACAGAGCATGTTCCTTCGGTGGCTGCCACCGTGGTTGATACCACTGGTGCTGGCGATACATTTTTGGCGGTAATGCTGGCCTCTGCACTGCTGCGCAACACCCGGCCAGATGCCCTTGCCCTGCATCATGCAAGCCAGGCGGCGGCTATCACCATCAGCCGCCCAGGAACACGCCTGGCTTTCCCGAGCAGAGCAACACTGGCGGCGCTACTGGCACAAGCCGGGTAGCGCTGCCAGTGGGTTATTTAAACAGTGGGCGGAATGTATCAACGTTCGCTTTTGTCACCACAGTTGCCGGAACAAGGATGTTCTTGCTGACAGTTTTACCGCTGTTAATCGCATTCAGCGCTTTCACCGCTTCCTGGCCCATTTTTTCCGGGTCCTGTTGCAATACAGCAGTCACGTAACCGGCATCAATACCACTAATGGCACGGGCGGTCAGATCCCAGCCAAACACCTTGATTTTGCTCTGTTTACCCTGGTTTTCCACTGCGGCAATCGCCCCCAGCAATGCGGGTTCTCCAGTGGCATAAATAGCCGTCAAATCCGGGTTACCGGTTATCAGGTTTTCAGCTGCGGTCATGGCGTCATCCTGGATATTTCGGCCATCGACTACATCCGCCACACTGATGCCTTTATGGCCTTTCAGTGTTTCTTCAAACCCTTTCTGGCGCTGGTTCTGAATCGCGGAGTTAAGTGCGCCGACAATACCAACGCGAGCCTTGCCAGCGGCGTTTTTATTAATGTAATCAACAAAGAATTTGCCTAAAATTTTGCCGCCTTCTTCATTATTCACCCCAACCTGAGCAGCCTGAGGCCCGGCAGGTAATACCGCATCAATAGCAATGACAGGAATATTTTTCGCCGCAGCTTCTTTAATAGCGGGCATGATGCCATTCACATCAATGGCATCAACCATAATGCCTTTAACACCCTGTTCAATATAGTTTTCAATGGCATCATTTTGCGATACAGGGTTGTCGTTAGCATTAAAGATAACTAAATTTTTCCCGGTAGATTTTGCTTCTTCTTGTGCGCCTTTATTCATCAGGTTGAAAAATAGCGCCTGCTGGTTAATTTGCACCAATGCATAGCCCGGCGTTGCCGCCATTGCTTTACCGAACAAGAGTGCAGAAAGTATCAGTGCGCCAGAAATAACATTTTTTTTGCTGGTGTTGAATAACATTGGTCATGCCCTCGTCAGAAAAATTATGAACTTGTTTACAAAGTAACAAGGTGTATTTTGGCGGGACAAATAAAGAACACAGACGCCAAAAATGGGGCCTGCGAGAGAAACGAAACTTGTTTTCTCAGGTGTTCCTTAACCAAAGAAAACACAGCAAAGGCAACGTCGGGAACAGGTTATTAAAATTCGCGCTTTAGCATCTCTTGTCAAGTGCTAATTTTCATCGCCCGGAAAAGGTGACAAAACGCTATATTCCTGAGCGCTATCTGTGTTACTGATATGAACACTCAATACGATAACGGCGATCATGACCAAAAAACGGGTTGTTCTTTCAGACGTTGCAAACCTGGCAGGGCTGTCGAAAGCCACTGTCTCACGCTACCTCAACCATAATCTGGTGTTGCCTCAGGAAACGGCAGCGCGGATTGAGGCAGCCATTCGTAAGCTGGATTACCAGCGCAACAGCCTGGCACGCCGCCTGAGCAAAGGTGGCAGTGAAACACTCGGTCTGGTGCTGCCGGATATCACCAACCCTTTCTTTGCTGAACTGGCCGATGCCGCCGAAGAAGCCGCCTCTGCGCAAGGTTACAGCCTGGTGCTGTGTGTCACACGGAATAACCCTGAAAAAGAACGGCAGTTTATTCGCTGGCTGGATACCTGCCAGGTTGATGGCCTGTTGTTTACCACCAACCGCCCGGATGACGGCCTGCTGCGCCGCGAGGTGCAGCACCACCAGCGGATAATTTTGCTCGATGAAGACATCCCGGGTAGCCAGGTTCCGAAAGTGTTCGCCGACAATCAACAAGGTGGGCGCCTCGCAACAGAGCAGTTAATCCGCGCCGGGCACCGCCACATCGCGTTTGTTGGTGGGCCGGATGCCCTGATGAGTGTACGCGAACGCTACCTGGGTTTTTGTGAAGCACTGGCAGCTGCGGGCCTGTCATGCCCACCGGAATGGGTGCTGTATGGCGAATACCAGCGTGAATATGGTAGCAAAGCGCTGGATCAGTTATTCCGTGGCGCACAATGCCCCACGGCGATTTTCGCGGCCAGTGATTACCTGGTATTAGGCATTCTTGATGGCTTACGGGCACGCCAGCTTCAGGCTCCTGAGGCCTTGTCACTGGTAGGGTTCGATGATGCCAGTTACGCTAATTTCACCCAACCACGCATTTCTACTATCCGCCAGCCTGCTCACCAAATGGGACGCACGGCGGTGCAACTGATGTTGCGTCTACTTAACGGCGAAACCGTGCCCGAGCATACCCGTTTCCCGGTTGAATGGGTTGCCCGTGATTCCATCATGCCGCCCCCCGGGCTGCGCTAATTGTGTGCAATGCCTGCTCAGTTTTAGCGCAACACGCCCTGTTAAGACATCACTCCCATCCGCTGCTTAGTAAACCGGTTTACTAAAAAATATCAATTCTAATAATTTAAATTCAATAAGTTATAAAAATATCAAGTGGGCATTTTTTAACCTGGCATGGTTACTGCTTGGGTAAATGCGGCGAACAAGTAACGAACACAGCAAACCTGACGGATGGTCGTCACCATTAAGTAAACCGGTTTACAAGAAGTGGGCCGGTGTGGCGACCATCCGAATACGCAACGTCATCTACCGTCACACGACATTGGGAGTAATGGCATGCAACAACAGGCAGTCCCGGCCAGAGTCGAGATGATGAATATCACCAAAACTTACGGCTCTATACGTTCATTACGTGGCGTAAACCTGCGCCTGGCCCCCGGTGAAGTTCTCGGGCTGGTCGGCGATAATGGTGCGGGCAAATCCACACTCACCAAAATCCTGTCGGGGGCTGTAGTCCCCACCAGTGGGGCAATTCGCATTGATGGTGAAGAACACAGTTTCCAGACCCCGGCGGATGCCCGGCGTTGCCAAATAGAAATGGTTTACCAGGACTTATCACTGTGCGACACCGTTGATGTTGCCGGCAACCTGTTTATGGGCCGCGAACCAATGAAACAGGTGTTGGGTATTCCTTTCCTGGATGAACAGCGCATGCACAAAGAAGCCCAGGAGATGCTCAGGGGCCTGGGAATTTCTATTCCTGATACCCGGCTAATGGTGCGTAACCTGTCCGGTGGGCAGCGCCAGGCCATCGCCATTGCCCGTGCAGCGGCGTTCAACCCTAAAGTGCTCATTATGGATGAGCCCACTGCCGCCCTGGCCGTTGCCGAAGTGGAGGCCGTGCTGGAGTTGATCAAACGTGTCAGTGCCCGTGGTGTCAGCGTGATCCTGATAACTCACCGCTTACAGGATCTGTTCCTGGTCTGTGATCGCATCATGGTGATGTACGAGGGCACCAACGTTGCCAACCGTCGCGTTGCCGAAACCAGCCTGAGCGATATCGTCAACCTGATTGTTGGCGAGAAATTCACCGCCCACTCCGCTCAGGCTCATTGAGGGGATAACCATGAGTACCATTAATATGTCCAGCCCCCGCGTCCTGCAGCACAGCCTGCCCAAACGCATTTTGCACAACCACTCCGGCGTGGTGAGTATCGCGCTATTTTTCGTGTTCTGCTGCCTGGTGTTCACGCTCATCACCAACTACTTTCTGACTGGCAATAACTGGCTGAATATTATCCGCCAGACTGCGCCACTATTGATTGTCGCCAGCGCCATGACCTTTGTGATAACCACTGGCGGTATTGATCTTTCCGTAGGATCCACACTGGCTCTGGTGGGCGCGCTGTCGGCTATTGCGCTGAATCACTGGGGCCTGCCCTGGCCTGTCGTATTTATTGGTGGCCTGGCGGTTGGCGCACTGATAGGCCTTATTAATGGCTTTTTCATCGCCCGTGAAGGGATCCCCGCGTTTATTGTCACGCTGGCAACGCTGGCGGTCGTTCGTGGTGTGGCACTGCTGATAACCCAGGGCTATTCCATACCGGTTCCGGCCGGGAGTGGTTTTACCTTTATGGGCAGGGCATGGGTGGTTGGCATCCCAATGCCCGCACTGATCGGTATCGCGGTGTTGATCATTGCCCATTTTGCGCTGAACCATATGCGTTTTGGCCGCTATGTCACCGCGATTGGTGCAAATAACGAAGGTGCACGCCGCAGCGGGATCAAAACCCAGTCAGTGACGATGCGTGTTTACATGCTCAGTGGCATGGCCGCGGCACTGGCTGGCATGATAATCACCGCCCGCCTCGGTAGTGGCTCATCCAACCAGGGCGAAGGTTTCGAACTCCAGGTTATTGCCGCTGTGGTGTTGGGCAGTACCAGCCTGTTTGGCGGGTTTGGCACTATCATCGGCACTTTGTTGGGCGCGCTCTCCATTGCGGTTATCCAGAACGGCCTGATCCTGTCCCATATTTCACCGTTCTATACCCAGATTGCCACGGGCTGCATCATCCTGCTCGCCATCTGGCTTAACACCCGCATTCTTAACCCCACCCGTTCTGCCGCAAAAGGATAGCTCATGAAGGGTTCAATTTTTCGCCACCCCACACCGCTGCCCGTTGGTGTGAACAGTGGCAGTGTGATGACCGTGCTCGGGCCACTGCCTGTTGGGGAAATGGGCGTCACACTGATGCATGAACATATTTTGCTGGATGCGGCAGGCAAGTGGGTTCCGCCGTGCTGTTGCAGCGACCGTCATATTGCCGAAGCGCCGGTCAGTATCGAGAACCTTGGGGAATTATCGCTTAACCCGTTAATGAGCCGTGATAACTGCCAGTTGTTCGATGCAGATGTCGCTATTGAAGAGCTCATGAAATACCGCGCGCTGGGTGGAGAAACCGTAGTTGACCCAACTAACCTTGGCATTGGCCGGGATCCCCATGCGTTGCAGCGTATCTCGCGGCTCACTGGCCTGAATATTGTGATGGGCACCGGGTTATACCTGGAGCCATCACACCCGGACTGGGCCAAAACCCTGGATATCCAGACGCTGGCCGACAAACTGATTTACGACCTGGGCGGCATGGATGAAAAACCAGACGTGATTGCCGGGTTAATTGGCGAAATTGGCATCTCCAGCCGCTTCACACCGGAAGAAGAGAAATCGCTGCGGGCTGCCGGGCGCGCCAATGCCGCAACCCAGGTTCCCATTGAAGTCCACCTGCCGGGTTGGGAGCGGCTGGGCCACAAAGTGCTGGATATTCTGGAAGAAGAAGGGGCAGACCTGCGCCATACCGTGCTGTGCCACATGAACCCCAGTTTTGCCGACAAAGCCTACCAACACAGCCTGGCGAAACGGGGCGCGTTTCTGGAGTACGACATGATTGGCATGAGTTACTACTATGCCGACGAATCTGCCCAGTCGCCTTCCGATGAAGAAAATGCCCGTGCTGTTCGCGAACTGATTGACGCCGGTTTTATTCACCAGGTGCTGCTTTCCCAGGATGTGTTTTTGAAAACCATGCTCACCCGTTATGGCGGCCATGGTTACGGCTACATCCTCAAACATTTCGTGCCCCGCTTACGCCGCCACGGCGTTACCGGCGAACAACTGGAAACACTAATGATAACCAACCCGCAACGCGTATTTGGCGGGTAACAGGAGTTTATCCATGCAAAAGTCTGTTTTACTGGTCGGCGAATCCTGGACCAGTAGTGCCACACACGTAAAAGGGTTTGACCAGTTCTACACGGCCACTTACCACACCGGGGCTGATGCCTTTCTCGCGGCACTGAAAGAGAGTGATTACCAGGTCACCCACATGCCCGCTCACGAGGCCCAGGCCCACTTTCCCACCACTCTTGAAGCATTACAGGCGTGGGATGTGATTATTTTATCAGACATTGGTGCGAACACCTTGCTGCTGCACCCGGACACCTGGCTGAAAAGCCGCCGAACCCCTAATCGCTTAACGTTACTGCATGATTATGTTGCCGGGGGCGGGAACCTGATGATGGTTGGCGGTTACTTCAGCTTTCAGGGTATCAATGGCGGTGCCCGCTACCGCAATACCGCAGTCGAGAAAGTTTTGCCGGTGCGCTGCCTGCCCTGGGATGACCGGGTAGAAGTGCCGGAAGGCGCCAGCGCAGAGTGCATTACCCAACACCGGGTGCTGGACGGGCTGGCAGGCGAATGGCCGTGGCTGCTGGGCTATAACGAAGTCGAAATGCACCCGGATGGCCAGTTGCTTGCTACCGTATCTGGCACCGGGCACCCACTTTTGGCGGTGCGGGAATACCAAAAAGGCCGTACTCTGGCCTGGACCAGCGATATGTCTGCTCACTGGCTCCCCGATGAATTTTGCCAGTGGGACGGTTACCGCCGACTGTGGATCAATGCGCTGGACTGGCTCACTCAGGCCCGCTCATGACGACACCACTCATCGCCCTTTCCCGGCAGTTACTCGGGTTCAACACCATAAACCCGCCGGGCAATGAACACGCCTGCATGGCGTTTCTTGCCAGCCACCTGGAAGAGCGCGGGTAACATCGTCGTGTCGTG
>JAJHIY020000552.1:0-2500 GCA_022114975.2 Lampris megalopsis
TTGCCTCCGGCTTGGTGGGGCGTCCCTACAGACACAACTGGCCGTGTCTGCGGGTGGGAGGCCGCATGTGGGTGTGTGTCCTGGTCGCTGCACTAGCGCCTCCTCTGGTTGGTCGGGGGGGGGGGGCTGGGGGGAATAGCGTGATCCTCCCACGCGCTACGTCCCCCTGGCGAAACTCCTCATGGTCAGGTGAAAAGAAGCGGCCGGGGACTCCACATTTATGTGGTTGTCTGCAGCCCTCCCCGGATCAGCAGAGGGGGGTGGAGCAGCGACCGGGACGACTCGGAAGAGCGGGGTGATTGGACGGGTACAACTGGGGGGGGGGTGAGGAGGAAGGACCTGGACTCCCGATGCCACGTGGTCGCCCATGCCCGGTGCCTTGGCTTGTGGTTGATCCATGTGAGTGGCACCGAGACGGATCCCTCCGCGCGCAGAGACGTAATCCAGCCGGTAAATATGAGCCTTACTCCGGTCCCGGTCCCGGCTCCGGTCCCGGCTCCGGCTGAAGAGCAACGCTCCGCCAGTTATGTCATGTCGTGACGGAGCGCGAGGACTTGTCACTCCCGAGACGGCAACGCAGCGCCTGTCTAACAAGTTACGGCAGTGTCGCGCGTGGAATGCTGCGGAGGTTAAGGTGGAGTCGCTTTCCTCGTGAGGGCGGAGGTGCAGCTCGGCTAGAAAACAAAAACAAAACAAATACAGAGACCGAAATGTGACTCGCGGGCCGGGCTGAGGTGCAAGGGAAACCCAGCGAGCGCGTTGGGAGCCGCAGTCACAAGTACTAAGGTGGTGCTGGGGGGGTGGGGGGGGTTATGTTTAGGGGCCCCCAAACTGTGTTGAGCCGGCCCTGGCGCGCTTTATTCCACTGCTGCCTCCGGCCGCACCGCGCGCCATGACGATGGGGAAAATAAAAGTTTTGGCGTGCGTCACCCGTTGACTTCGCCAAGCGGGGGGGGGGGCGACATTTCGTGAGGGGGGGGGGTGTGAGGAGAAGGAAATCGTGCGATGGTGTTTTATTGGGTGCACAAGGTGGGGAGACCTTGAAGGATGTCGGACGAGGGAGAGTCAGAAAGGGGAATCCGAGTCAACCGGTGGGTCACGGGGAGGTGAGGCTGCCTTCTTGCCCGGGTTCAGCAAAAGTTCAGCCGCATGGCATTAGGCAAATGAGAGAGAGAGAGAGAGAGAGAGAGACTAGGGGCAGGGAGGGAGAACATTTCGGAGGGTTGTGGGGGGGGGGAAAGAAAGGAGAGAAAGAAAGGGGTCAAATTAGTCTGAAGGTGGAGCCCAAAATGAGGAGCCGGAGCAGCGACGGCGCACTTACAGGGAAGAAAGGACGAGAGAGGGCGGGAAGAAAGAAACAGGAGTCTGGTGAAGCACTCAATTATATGAGAGACTCATTACCGGACTTATATAACTCAATTATGTCCTTCCATCCATCCCCATTTAAAGTCCCCGCGCCGCCATCAGAGGAGGGCACGCGGAGAGGCGGCCCCCTGCGCGCGGGTGACGTCTCTCAAGGGTTAAACGTGGGCGGAGCCATGCATGAGAGCGAGCGAGCGAGCGAGAGAGAGAGAGAGGCAGAGAGAGAGAGGGGGTGGAGGAGGAGGAGGAGCCCGAGGCCCCCCCAGCTGCCGCTCCTCGTCACAGTCCGCAGAACATGAGAGCCGCTCGGTCGGTGGGGGAATGACTCCGCCGTGTCTCCGCATCCAGAAGCAGGACCGGCCGCGCTGAACGCTCCGGGGCCCGATACGGGACTCTGCAGCAGATCCACGCGGCGGACCGGGGACGACCGCGACACAACGCCGGGGCGCGCGGGCGGGCGCGCGGGAGCAGCAGCAGCGGGAGGCCGGTGGCCGATCCGGTCCGGGACGGTCGTCCGCGACCGAGAAGGACGAACTGCAACTAAAACGGGACCCTGCTTTTATTTTCCGCGTCTTCCGTCACCACCGCAGCTTCCGGTTTTCCTCTTTTTGCGGCGGCGGCGGCGGCGGCGGCGAGGAGGAGCAGCGCGAGATTAACGACGTTCCGCTGGATTCTGTAATCCGGGAGGTTTTTGGCGTGTGAGCGTGTGTGTTTGTGTGTGCGCGTGCGTGCGTGCGTGTGCGTGCGTGTGCGCCGATTCGCAACACCTCCGCTTTGAGCCGAGGCCGGACGGAGAGATTATATCTGCTGAAATTACACGGCTGTTTGTTTTTCCTCCTCTTCTTCTTCGTGTAATCCTGGACACACTCTCAGAACGGGTCTTTCAAAACCACGTCGGCTCCTTCCCCCCCCCCCCCCTCTCTCCCCGCGAGCGCGGTGGATCGGGTCGTGTGATAAAGCGGACCTGCGACTCGGGGTTTTGGTTTTATTTTTTTGGGGGGGCGGTTTTTGGTTTTCCACCCGCGCGGCACGGAAGAAGACTTTCGGAACCCTCCGCATGACGCGCGCGGACGTGGATTTACCCCTTCATGGTCACATTTGACGCGCCGCCCCGCCGGTTCGAACCCTCCGCACTACC
>JAJHIY020000552.1:7500-30135 GCA_022114975.2 Lampris megalopsis
TGTGTTGTAGTGTGGATATGTGTTATTGTAGTGTGGATATGTGTTGTCGTAGTCTGGATATGTGTTGTTGTAGTGTGGATATGTGTTGTTGTAGTGTGGATATGTGTTGTTGTAGTCTGGATATGTGTTGTTGTAGTGTGGATATGTGTTATTGTAGTCTGGATATGTGTTGTCGTAGTCTGGATATGTGTTGTTGTAGTGTGGATATGTGTTGTTGTAGTGTGGATATGTGTTGTTGTAGTCTGGATATGTGTTGTTGTAGTGTGGATATGTGTTATTGTAGTGTGGATATGTGTTATTGTAGTGTGGATATGTGTTGTAGTCTGGATATGTGTTGTTGTAGTCTGGATATGTGTTGTTGTAGTGTGGATATTTGTTGTTTTAGTCTGGATATGTGTTGTTGTAGTCTGGATATGTGTTGTTGTAGTCTGGATATGTGTTGTTGTAGTGTGGATATGTGTTGTTGTAGTGTGGATATGTGTTGTTGTAGTGTGGATATGTGTTGTAGTGTGGATATGTGTTGTTGTAGTGTGGATATGTGTTGTTGTAGTCTGGATATGTGTTGTTGCAGTCTGGATATGTGTTGTTGTAGTCTGGATATGTGTTGTTGTAGCCTGGATATGTGTTGTTGTAGTCTGGATATGTGTTGTTGTAGTCTGGATATGTGTTGTTGTAGTCTGGATATGTGTTGTTGTAGTCTGGATATGTGTTGTCGTAGTCTGGATATGTGTTGTCGTAGTGTGGATATGTGTTGTCGTAGTCTGGATATGTGTTGCTGTAGTCTGGATATGTGTTGTTGTAGTCCGGATATGTGTTGTTGTAGTGTGGATATGTGTTGTTGTAGTCTGGATATGTGTTGTTGTAGTCCGGATATGTGTTGTTGTCTTTGTGTTGCACTGCTGTGGGCTGCGGGGAAACGACGTGTCGTTTCATGTGTGCACGTGCAGGAAATGACGTGACAAAATAACTGCTCCTGATTCCCGATGTACCTGAGGAGGAGGAGGTCATTCCCAGACGCAGGTCGCCGGGTCAGACCACTCTGGCTGCACGCGATGACGTCACGGATGACGTTGAACCCGTGCTCTCGGTGCAACGCCGCCGTTCATACCTTGCCATGGGTATTTGTGAGGGCAAACTGCAGTCCGCTGCGGAGCTTTATGGGCGTGTTTGCGCCGCGATATCACGAGCGCGGTATCTTTTGGGATTCGGACCTTGAGCCGGGCCAGATAGCAGCCGCGAGTGATGCGCAACTCGTGGTGCCGTCAGTGAGGTGGCCTGTCAGTACAGAGCGAGTCAGAGACGAACATCTATCCATATATATATGTGTATATATAAATAGATGGATAGAGTTGAGGGGACAGCATTGTTCTTGCCACTGCGCTCGTAACCTTTCCTCTGCTGGAGCGCCGCTCAGCCGTGTCACGGGACGCGCTACCTCAGTACATTTTAACGACGAGCGTCGCTGGCGCCGCGACAGAAAATGCGAGAGGAACACTCGGCATCCAGGAATTCACGTCACAGACGCGCCGCTGACGACGCCCGTCACCGACTGGCCACAGTTTCCAACCCTGGCCCGCACACGGTCCAGCCATGCATGCCAGCTTTTTGACCTGCTCCTGTTTTTCTTTGTTGGCATGTTGGAAACGTCTTCGGGATCGTTTCTCTTCTCTCTCGTTCTCGCTTTCTCTCGTTCTAGCTCTCTCCCCCCACTCGTTCTAGCTCTCTCACTTTCTCTCGTTCTAGCTCGCTCTCCCCCGCTTGTTCCAGCTCTCTCTCGTTCTCTCTCATTCTAGCTCTCTCCCCCCACTCGTTCTAGCTCTCTCACTTTCTCTCGTTCTAGCTCGCTCTCCCCCTCTTGTTCTAGCTCTCTCTCGTTCTCTCTCATTCCAGCTCTCTCTTTCTCTCGTTCTAGCTCGCTCTCCCCCTCTTGTTCCAGCTCTCTCTCGTTCTCTCTCATTCTAGCTCTCTCCCCCACTCGTTCTAGCTCTCTCACTTTCTCTCGTTCTAGCTCGCTCTCCCCCTCTTGTTCCAGCTCTCTCTCATTCCAGCTCTCACTTTCCCTCGTTCTAGCTCGCTCTCCCCCTCTTGTTCCAGCTCTCTCTCGTTCTCTCTCATTCCAGCTCTCACTTTCCCTCGTTCTAGCTCGCTCTCCCCCTCTTGTTCTAGCTCTCTCTCGTTCTCTCTCATTCCAGCTCTCTCTCTTTCTCTCATTCTAGCTCTCTCTCCCTCTCTCATTCTAGCTTTCTCCTGTTCTAGCTCTCTCAAATTCAAATTTGAAAGAGCTAGAATGCTTTCTCCCCCTCTCGTTCTAGCTCTCTCTCCTCTCATTCCATCTCTCTCTGTTGCTCTAGCTCTTTCTCTTGTTCTACCTCTCTTGTTCTAGCGCTCTCATTCCAGCTCTCTCTCTCCCTCTTTCTCTCTCATTCTAGCGCTCTCTCCCTCTATTTCTCTTGTTCTAGCTCTCTCACTCTCGTTCTCTCCGTCTGTCTCTGTCTCTCTCTCCTCACACGGGGTTGGCCTACTCGTGATAGGAGGGCTCTTCAGAAGAGATGGCCTTCTCGCTGACACCTCGACTGGAGGTGAAACCGGCCTGAAAGCGTCCCTCCAAGTGGCTGAACTGGAGGACTGAGCCCACCTCTGGAAACCTGTTGTGCTCTGGTGCGGTTACGCCTGCCGGTCGTGGCCGTCCGGGCCTGCCGGGCGGCTCCCGGTACGAGCAGCCTTCAGCGGGCGGCGGGGCCGTTAATTTCACCGTCGCCCAGCGGCGCCCGGATTAAAACGCAGGCGCTCAATTCCAGTCGAGAACTTTTTATTCTTTATTATTTTTCTTCCCCCACTGCTGCTTTCAAACTCCCCGCCAGCCTCACTGGCCAGGCATGAAGGAATGTGCACCGGCCGCTTTCACATGACTGTCACACACGGGGGGGAGGGAGGGAGGGGAGGGGAGGGGGGGGCGTCGGATGGTGGGGTGCAGTGTTCACCGGCCTGTGGACATTTCTGCCCTCTGAGCTTTTTCCCACCAGGCTGTCCTCCACACACACACACACACACACACACTCACTTACACGCACACTCACACTCACACACACACACACTCACACACACACTCTCACACACACTCTCACACACACTCTCACACACTCACACACACACACACACACACACACACATGATGGAGATAGAGAAAGAAAGATGGAGAAAGATAGACAGATATATATAGCGAGAGAAAGAGAGAGATAGACAGAGAGAGAGAGAGAGAGAGAGAGACATAGAGAGAGAGAGAGAGAGAGAGAGAGAGAGAGGGAGAGAGAGAAAGAAAGAGGGATACAGAGATAGATAGACATATATATATATATATGTATATAGTGAGAGAGAGAGAGAGAGAGAGAGAGAGAGAGAGAGAGACATAGAGAGAGAGAGAGAGAGAGAGAGAGAGAGAGAGAGAGACATAGAGAGAGAGAGACATAGAGAGAGAGAGAGAGAGAGAGAGAGAGAGAGAGAGAGAGAGAGAGAGAGACATAGAGAGAGAGAGAGAGAGAGAGAGAGAGAGAGAGAGAGAGAGAGACTACTTTCCAGAGTAGCAGGAAATGGACGAGGCAGGTAAGCTGTGGGTGGTCCTGGGAGGGGGCAGCGGTGAGCATTGCAGTGAGATTTATATGTTCCTGCCACAACCTGAGAGACAGTGGGGGACGGCACCTAATACTGCTGCTCCTGCTGCTCCTGCTGTTTAATATCATAATCATTGTTGTTGTGTTGTTGCTGTTATTATCATAATCGTTGTTGTGGCTGTTATTATTATAATCATTGTTGTGGCTGTTATTATTATAATCGTTGTTGTGTTGTTGCTGTTATTATTATAATCGTTGTTGTTGCTGTTATCATAATCATTGTTGTGTTGTGCTGTTGTTGTTTTACATGCTTTGGCAATATGTACACAACCGTATGTCATGCCAATAAAGCACATATTGAATTGAATTGAATTGAATTGAGAGACAAGAGAGAGACAGAGAGAGATAGTCATACATATATATATAGAGAGAGAGAGAGACAGAGAGAGATAGTCATATATATATATATATAGAGAGAGAGAGAGAGAGAGAGAGATAGTCATATATATATATATAGAGAGAGAGAGAGAGAGAGAGAGATAGTCATATATATATATAGAGAGAGAGAGAGAGAGAGAGAGAGAGATAGTCATATATATATAGAGAGAGAGAGAGATAGTCATATATATATATATAGAGAGAGAGAGAGAGAGAGAGAGAGAGGTGGTCGTCGGGGAGCAGACGAGGCCAAAGGGAGGGCCAAGTTTCTGCTCCTTTCCTCCTCTGCCAAGTGGGCTACTGGCTCCGGCTGTGTGTGTGTGTGTGTGTGTGAGGGCCAAGTGACTGGCAGCTTAATCTGACTCATGTGGTATTTAAATGTGGAAGCCCCCTCCCCAAAACACACACACACTCACAACACACACACACACACACACACTCGCAACACACACCCTCAGCAGAGAGGAGGCCCGTGGAAAAAAAAAACAGATGGTATTTTAATGTTTCTCAGCTCTGAGCAGCACGATGGAGGAATTTCTGATTGTGTGTGTGTGTGTGTGTGTGGTGTGTGTGTGTGTGTGTGTGTGTGTGTGTGTGTGTGTGTGTGTGTATCGGGGGGGTAGTTGGTCTGGTTTTGGGTCAGTTTGTGTTTTTCTTTTTTTCCTGAAAGGAGGAAAGCGTACCCCGCAGGGTTTCTCCTCCGGCGCTCAGACGGCCCGGCTCGACCCGGCCCGGCCCGGCCCGACCCGGCTCGGCCCGGCTCGGCCCGGCCTCCTGCAGCTGTTTGTGCTGCTCGGCAGAAACATGGAAAAACTGCGGTCGACGTGTTTGGCCTCGGCGCGCGCCAGCAGATTCTGTGTTGCTTTGTGTATGTCCTGGACCTCCTCCCTCCCTCCCTCCCTGCCTCCTCCCTCCCTCCCTGCCTCCCTCCCTCCACCCACTCTTTTTTTTTTCTTCTTTAAAGTCTAAATGCGCAAATTGGATCTGGCAACCGAGCGCTGGGAGTAGCAGTACCGGGAGCACGAGAGGGCCGGCCCTGTCACCCTCGGACACCCAATGGAGAACCGCTGACGGCTGGCGGTCCGGCGCTGACGGCGGTCCGGCGCTGACGGCGGTCCGGCGCTGACGGCGGTCCGGCGCTGACGGCGGTCCGGCCAGGCCCGTCAGTTGTCTCTGTGTGGCGGCCCACGCCGCACAACGGCAGCGTGCGACCCGAACACCGCCTGCCCGGTTCTTCTGTCTGAGATCTGTGCCGGTCCTGGCCCTGCTGGACAGAACCGAAGGGACACCAGTTCAGTCAAGTGAAAGGGGTGTCCGGGTGGCGGGGCGGTCTATTCTGTTGCCTACCAACACGGGGATCGCCGGTTCGAGTCCCCGTGTTCCCTCCGGCTCGGTCGGGCGTCCCTACAGACAAAACGGGCCGTGTCTTCTGGTGGGAAGCAGGATGTGGGTACACTAGCGCCTCCTCTGGTCGGTGGGGGCACACGTTCGGGGGGAACGGCGTGATCCTCCCACGCGCTACGCCCCCCTGGCGAAACTCCTCACTGTCAGGTGAAAGGAAGCGGCTGGCGACTCCACATGTATGGGAGGAGGCGCGTGGTGGTCTGCAGCCCTCCCCGGACCGGCAGAGGGGGGCGGAGCAGCGACCGGGACCGGGACCCGCAGACACGGCCAGTCGTGCCTGTAGGGGCGCCCGGCCAAGCCGGAGGCAACACGGGGGTTCGAGTCGGCGAGGCCCCGTGTTGGCGGCACCACGCCAACCGGACGCCCCACGTGGGACAGACCGTCAAAACGCGTTGTAGATGGCAAAACATCGCCGAGTACAACCGTTGGACTACTGCTTCCTGTAAGCCATGTGGACTTTGTCGTACCTGCTGAAATACTTCCCCGGGCTCCTGGTACAAGTCTTGTTCCGCCGCCATTTCTGCCATGTCGGCTCTCGGCGCGGCGCTGGCGGCTGCTGAGACGGACGGATGGCGGAGGGATGACGGCGTTGACTCGGGGTGAGCGTGGCTGCCTCAACTCAGCCACACCTGGGCCAGATGTGGCCCAGGTGTGGCTGCTGTCTGGGCTGCGGAGCGAGGTCCCGTCTCCTTCCAGGAGGAGACGGACCTCCTGCAGACTCCTGGTCAAAACACGTCTGCCCGACTCCTGACTACCCGCCTGCCTTCCCGCCCGCGAATTTGCGAATCCTACTATGGCCACGCCAAGACCCGCCCTACTCTGTCTGTGATTGGCTAACCCTATCCCTTAACCCCACCCTAACCTTAACCAACGGAGGCAACGAGTACTACCTAATCAGAGGCAGACTTCCCGGAAAACGGGTACGAAAAAAATCACGCATAGGGGTGACGTGTTGTGACGGACCAATCAGAAATAGAGGCGGGCGTGTCCTTTCGGGGTCTTGGCGTGGCCATAGTAGGGTTCGTAAATTCGCTTCCCGCCCGCCTACCTGGGAAAAGCCGCGGGGCAGCATTTCACAACCTGCCACCACTCGCTCCCAAAATGGCCGCCCGCGCTCAGCCTTCGAAGGCCCCGCCGTCGTTTCGTTTATCCACCTGCCTCTTCAATATTACGGCGGTGCCCGCCGCCGCCGCCCTCGTGAGGTTAACGGGGGGCAACCCCGCGCGCGGCGTTAATGTCGACAGGGTTCACGGATCATCTCCCCCCCCCTCCCCCCCTCCCCCCTCATACGCGGTTGTGCGTTTCATTTCATCGGTTTTTTGTGTGTGGGTTTTTTTGGGCGCGGCCCGTCACCTTGAACGTTGGCAGCGCGCTTTCCCCCCCGTGGGACGCGCGAACAATACCGCCGCTGACGGGCCGCTTTTATGTGCTGCGGGCGGCACATTGCAGCATCATTCCACATTGTTTATGGCGGAAATTCAGCATATTTTTCTGGGTGCGGGGCCGACCGAGTGTTGTGTGCGCGCGCTCTGTGCGCGAGCACGCACACACACACACACACAGAAACCCGGCTCGGATCCAGCGACGGGTCGCGGCTTGTTTGCGCAGAGAATTAGCCCGGGGGGGGGGCCCGGGGGGGGGGCCCCGCCGCTGGTCGAGAGAGTACTGTACGCCGGGTCGGTTTGCGGGCTAAATCCCCCCAACAAGGGCCGGTTTAGCGCGCAAAGCCCACTTTGATGAACAAAGCGAGGCGGGCAGAGAGGATCCGGGCTGTGTCATTGATTCAGCGGGGCTTAGAGGAGGCGGCTGATCGCAGACACCGTGACAATAGGACCGTAATCTCACTATCAATAATTACATTCTCCCCCCTCCCCCCCCTCCCCTCCCCCCCCCCCCCTCCCCCGCGTGTCTGACCTGACACGAGCCGAGCACGCACACACACACACACACACACACACATGCAGGTGGCAGGCTAATGCAGGGTTGAGGTGGATCGGGGATGACGGTGGTGCAGGTTAAAGGGGGTGGGGGTGTTGGGTGGGGGTGGGGGTACTAAAATATTCATAGCTTCTTCATTTAAATCAATTCGGCTCTACAGGGGCGGCCAAGCGTCAACTGTCAGAAATTGAGCTGGGCCTGTTGTAATCACTTCTTTACTTATCTCTACAGATGGCTTGTTCGCAATGGGCTCTGCATGGCTAGCTCACCCACCCACCCACCCCCCCTCTCTCCCCCTCTCCCTCCCCTCCCCCCCCCCCTCTCATTTCTCTGCCCCATCTCCATGTCCCATCCCCACCCTCTGGTAATGGAACACACATAAATTCATCTGGGTATTGAACCGGGGACATCTATCACCCCAGGATTCATCTACCAGGCATTTTCATCTGTCTCCCTCCCCCCCCTTCCCCCCTCTCCCCCCCCAACACCCTTTACTTTCTCTCTCCTTTCAGCCTCTCTCGCTCACTCTGGCTCCCATCCCCTGCCATGGCGTCCTCCGAGTGGCGGGCCGGAGTCCGCGGCTATAGTCGGCGGTGTGATTAATCTTTCATGTTCGGCCGTCCTAATTTTTTCCTCGTATATTTTACCAAGATTTCACACACACACACCAACACACACACACACACACACACACACACACACCTACACACACGCACACCAACACACCCGCAGTCAGCCTGTATCAGCTCTCCATAGAGTGATTTCAACAAATCGTATTCAGTTTCATCATATGTGGAAGTGATGACTGTCCTGTACAGGCCTCCATTCATAGCCTCTCTCTCTCTCTCTCTCTCTCTCTATCTCTCTCTCCCTGTCTCTCTCTCTCTCTCTCTCTCGCTGTCTCTCTCGCTCTCGCTCTCTCTCTCTCTCCCTGTCTCTCGCTCTCGCTCTCTCTCTCTCTCTCTCTCTCACTGTCTCTCTGTCTTTGCCTCTCTCTCTCTCTCTCTCTCTCTCTCCCTGTCTCTCGCTCTCTCTCTCTCTCCCTCTCTCTCTCTCCCTCTCTCTCTCTCTCTCTCTCTCTCTCCCCCTGTCTCTCGCTCTCTCTGTCTCACTCCGTCTCTCTCTCTGTCTCTCTCTCTCTCTCTCTCTCTCTCTCTCTCTCTCCCTCCGTCTCTCGCTCTCTCTCGTTGTCTCTCTCTCCCTGTCTCTCTCTCTCTCTCTCCCCGTCTCTCTCTCTCTCTCTCTCTCTCTCTCTCCCTGTCTCTCTCTCTCTCCCTCCGTCTCTTGGTCTCTCTCGTTGTCTCTCTCTCCCTGTCTCTCTCTCTCTCTCTCTCTCTCTCCCTGTCTCTCTCTCTCTCTCCCCCTGTCTCTCGCTCTCTCTGTCTCACTCCGTCTCTCTCTCTCTCTCTCTCCCTCCGTCTCTCGCTCTCTCTCGTTGTCTCTCTCCCTGTCTCTCTCTCTCTCTCTCTCTCTCTGTCTCTCTCCCTGTCTCTCTCTCTCTCTCTCTCTCTCTCTCTCTCTCTCCCTGTCTCTCTCTCTCTCTGTCTCACTCCGTCTCTCTCTCTCCCTCCCTGTCTCTCGCTCTCTCAGCTTCCAATGGTGAATCACTGCACCCACTTACTCTCTTGTCCCTCCTCTACAAATGTTTATAATTGACGGAAGCCAGCACACACACACACACACACACACACACACACAAACGTGCTGGCATGCATGTTGCTTGCAAACGCTGTCATAAATACAAACACAAGCACACACGTACTTGACCAACAAAACCTATGCATGCAAACACGCAACATAAAAATTTTACACATGCATGCAAAACAGACGCATTCATGCACATATTGCTGAGGTGCATACAAATACACTGACATACTGAAACCCACACACGGGCATAGACTACCGTAAACAGTGTGTGTGTCTGTGTGTATATATATATATATATATATATAGCCGGTGTGGGAAGATGGCGGCATGAATTCAGGTTTGCGGCGACCTCACCCAGTCCCATCCATGCAGTGTCTTTGTCCACGTCTGTGTCTTTGTTTGATGTCTGGGGGAGCTGGTGTTGGATCGGCTGGGGGAGTCTGGTCCGCTGCGTCCTGTGGGCCCAGGGACCACGGCCCCGCCTGCAGCTGCACCCTAAGAGGTAACAACGAGGGCAGTCTGGCAGGACGCGGGAGCGGGGGCAGGCTAAGCTAACTGCAGGCTAAGCTAACTGCTAGCCCATGCAGACCGGTAGCTCCAACAGTCGTCCTGGCTGGCGTTCGCTCTCTTGGACAGCGATTTCTGTTGTTGGTCTACTTTAGAATATGTGTTGGTATGTGAGTTCTTGCAGTTTTTGGATGTGTTTTTGTGTTGCCGTGCTGTGTCCCGGGGGAAACGACGCCATAATGCTCGGGACATTACACACCTTCATACACATACACCCCTATGCACGGACGCAAACATGCATGCATACACTTTACAAACCAAAAACCCGTACGTGCATGCAAATACACAAATGTACACACACACCAGACACACTGACACATGCAGGCAGTTGACTGGCCGCCTATTTAAAGTGTAGGGCTGCTGTACATAGAGCCTGGAATAGCCCAGAGAAAACAGGGCAGCGGTCAGGCCGCTAAAAAAACGAGGCCCCGTGTCCTCCAGACTCTGTGGTCTTCGAAGGTGGCGTGCAGGAGAACTCGATGCCGTAGCTTACTTTGGAGACAGGAAGGAGCTGAGTGTCACGGGAGGATAACCTGTATTTGTTTCTCCCCAACATAGTGGGCCAAAATCAAGCCTGAACAAAATGGATGGCAGACAAAACACACAAAAAAAAAAAATGGCCTACAGCCTGAGAGGCTGAACTTCTCTCGTTCCCCCGAATGAGATCATCGCGGTTTCTAACTGGGCTCCCCGTTTGCCAAGCGGGCGCAATGCAGTGTGCGTTTGTGTGTGGCTGTGCATGTGTGTGTGTGTGTGGGGGGGTGAAATGGCCCCCCTGGGGGGGAATATGAGCCGATTCTGTGTATTCTGATTTATGGAGTCATTCTAGATCTCCCTCCATATTGTCTGTCCCCTCCTGGCACGACACTCCGCCTGCTGACAGACAAATGTCATCCGCCCTCGTACCTCCACCCACCCCCCACCCCCATTACCCCACAACAAACCCCCCTCTGTCATTTCTGTCATTTTGTTTGTCTGGCTGGAGGCCGACAACTGATATCCAAACTGCCTACCTGGGAGCCCGAGCTGCACCATATCTGGGTACGATAATGATCCGGTGATGTGAGACCAGATGCATTGTGGGATTGTGGTTGGTGGTAATATGGTGATGTAACTTCAATGTTGTCATTCCCCGGTCTTCCAGGCTGCATCGCAGTAAAGTGGGAGTTTTCTGGACTTACTACACTGTTTTAGCGGAACTGAAGAAGCAGGGACTGTGTCTACCTGCTCCTTCGTCGTATTCACATGACTAACCATCGCTCATCCTGTGCAGTGATCTTGTGAAAGCGCCAGTAGTCGCACACCGCATGTCGTCACATTATCAACGTTCAGTCGGAAATACGGTGAAACGGCGTCCGGGTGGCGCGGCGGTCTATTCCGTTGCCTACCAACACAGGGATCGCTGGTTAGAATCCCCGTGTCGCCTCCGGCTCGGTCGGGCGTCCCTACAGACACCGTCGACTTTGTGCACAGCTGTAGTCCACTGACTTCCGGTTTCAACTGCAGCGGTCGTGCCAGCTTCCTGTTTGTGACGAGGATGTTGTGCACGCAACTCGATAAGTGCAACCTGAAACTTGTCACCCGTCTGCTTGGTAGGTGCAGGGGAAAGTTTGTCGACAAGTCTGTGCATGCATCCGCGGTAAATCCTGCGGGCGTCGCAAAAAAAATACGCCATTGTCTAGAGCGCAAGCTAACAAACCGGAAGCTGGCGTGGCCGCTGCAGTAGAAACCGGAAGTCGGTGGACTACAGTTATGCACAGAGCCGTGTCTGTGGGCGGGAAGCCGGATGTGTCCTGGTCGCTGCGCTAGCGCCTCCTCTGGTCGGTCGGGGCGCCTGTTCAGGGGGGGAGGGGGAACCTGGGGGGGGGGGATAGCGTGATCCTCCCACGCGCTACCTCCCCCTGGCGAAACTCCTCACTGTCGGGTGAAAAGAAGCGGGTGGTGACTCCACATGTACCGGAGGAGGCGCGTGGTAGTCTGCAGCCCCTCCCCCTGATCGGCAGAGGGGGTGGGGGGTAATTGGTCGGATACAATTTGGGAGAAAAAGTGGGGGGGGGGATAAAAAAATATATTTAAAATAAGGAAACACGGTGATACTTGGCCCTACTGAGACACAGGATGGAGTGGACTGCGAAGGTGCTGAAGTGGGACGGAAATTAGTTTCCGAAAGAGAGAGAGAGAGGGGGGAGGAGGGGGGAGGGGAGAGAGTGTGTATTTGTATGGGAAATGTCACCTTGCTTATTAGTGGAAGCATGCCAGCGGGTATTTCAGTAAACCGTCATTTGTTTTCATGCTTAGCGGCTCTGCCTCCGCCCCGTCCGTGATATAAATGTGCAGGGAAACAGATTGTCTGTCCGATTAAGAGGTGAATCGGTTAATTGAACTGAAACGAGCGCCGCTCGGCTAAGCGGGGGGACGCGGGTCCTTGGCTCCGCTTGGTTTGGGGGGGGGGGGGGAAACAGGTTAACGTAAGACAGACACATCTTTGTGCATGTGAGTGCAAAAGAATAGAAAAAGGACCGTAGTAGAGAGAGAGGGGGAGAGAGAGCGAGGGAGGCACATAATCGAGTCTTGTTCTGCATGTTCTGTGTGAGCGTGAGCTCTTTGACGGCCTCGCAGACGGAGAGACGGGAGCGTTTTCGGTTCAGGACGGCAGATTCCCCCCCCCCACTGTCGTGTTTTGCGATGCGAGCGGCGTGTGAAGTCGACCATCCCCTCCGGCCACGCAGCTCCGCACACGTGTGGGTTATGGGAGGTGAGAGAGGGGGAGAGAGAGTTGGGGAGAGAGCGAGAGAGGGAGATACTGTGATCCTGTCTATAATGAATAGAGCCACTGTGCGTTCGAGGAGTGGTGGTAACTCGGTATCAACCCCCCCGTCCCCCTCCACCGAACACCGCCTCTTTTCATTCGAGAGAGCTTTATTGTCTAACCTTCGGACCTGTAGCGGCTTATCAGAGCTATTGTTAGTTAGTACGTCCACCGAGAGAGAGAGAGAGAGAGAGAGTGTCCCGGGGCAGATAACGGAATAATTAAGTGGTCTTATCAGAAGTGGAGGGGCTCTCAGTGATCCGACAGACGCCAGAATCAGATTGCGGCCTGCAGGTTTGGTTTGGCGCTGCAGGGGTCCGCAGACGCTGCCAACTGACGCCGCTTCTCGATGCCTCATCCCCGAAGGAAGCAGGAAGGATGTCAGGCCAGCACACACACACACACACAGTATACCTGCCCACCGAGATGTGAGCGTGTTTGAGCTGAGAAGAAGAGGTCGGCAACGGGTCGGAAGTAGAAAGAGAAGAGGGCCGTATATTTTTCGCCAGAAGACGAATCCTTGGCGCGTTGTAAGGCGGTCGCTCGCTGCCTTCCTGGAGCTGCTACCCCCCGGCACCAGAGAGAAACTCCAAGGCCTCCTGGATTCATTTCCGATAATCACAGAAGTGGTAGTCCACGTTAGCTCCGGTGACACTGCACGTCAGCGGTTTTCATCTGTCTTGAATCTCCTCAACCAGAACTAAAAGTAGGAGGACCACTTTTAGTTCCGGCCCAATTCCCACACTGGGTCGCGGTGTGGGGCGTTTTAGCAGAATTCTCAGCCTTCACACCCGGCTGCAGTCCGTGAGTAAAGTGTACAACATCGGTTTTATTTACAACTTTGACTTGTTCTGGAAGCGCTAGAAGAGGCGGTCTTCACCCGAAAGTGCTAGGTAGTAGCATATTTGCTGCTAAATTGCAGGACGCTGTTCTTTCCTCCACATGTTATGGACTATTTACATCACACACGTGCCTTCCTGAACCCTCTTCTTCACACTGTTGCATCCTTCGCTCACACCAGCTCCCCCTTGTGGTATGATTGCACTGTTAGTCAACCTCTGCCCCTTCCTGACCATATTACCAATAGACATCATTATCCTCACCGTCACCAAAACAAACAACACGTGATATCCCCAATGGAGCTGTCCAACCTTATGGTAGGAATGAGAAGCGCCACTTGTTTTCTGGATCCCATCACATCCAATCTTGTTATGGACTGTCTCCCAGCTATCTCCTCACTCATCAAAGGAGCCATTAACTCATCCTTCAGCTCTGCTTTAATCCCCCATACGCTTAAACTGGCTGCTGTCACCCCCGTCTTTAAAAACCTGGACTCAATCCTGATATCATGAGCAATTTCTAGCCCATTTCCAATCTCCCCTTTCTGTCAAAAATACTGGAACGTGTTGTCACCTCCCAACTCAAAAGCTCGCTTCATCTCCAAAGACCTGTTCGAACCATTTAAATCTGGTTTCCACTCACAGCACAGCACAGAAACAGCCCTCCTTAAGGTCACCAACGACCTCCTCCTCATCTCAGATTCCGGCCACCTCAGCATTCTCATCTTCCTCGACCTCGCTGCAGCTTTCGACATAATCAACCACATCATTCTTCTCTCTCGCCTTGAATCCTCCCTCAAAATCACCAGTACTGCCCTGGCTAAAGTCATATCTCACTAACAGACAACAGTTCATCAGCATCAACAACTGCACCTGCTTTACCGCTACTCTGTCCCAAGGTGTCCCCCAGGGTTCAGTGCTTGGTCCTTTCCTGTTCATCCTTTATATGCTCCCCCTTGGTAACATCATGTGTCATCATGGTCTCCAATTCCACTGCTTTGCCGATGGCGTCCAGCTCTACATCTCCAATAAATCCATCACCACTGCAACTCAATCCACTCTGAACAATTGCCTCACTGAAATTAAATCATGGATGCAAGCCAACGTCCTCAAATTAAAGTGTGATAAATCTGACATGATCATCATCGGTCCCAAATCCCTTACCAAAACCACTCACAACTTCTGCCTCACCATCGATAACGCCACTCTGTCTCCCTCCCCACATCCGCAGCCTCAGAATCATTTTCGACAGCGGCCTCTCCTTTGAACATCATGTCAATCAAATCACCAGAACTGCCTTTTTCCACCTAAAAAACATAGCTCGTCTCCACCCATCACTCTCCTTTGCTGCCAAAACTTTGACCCATGCCTTCATCGCATCCAGAATTGACAGCGACAGTATTCTTTATGGCCCATCATCCAAACTCCTAAACAAACTCCAGTTAATCCAGAACTCTGCTGCTTGTCTGCTCACCCACTCCCGCTCCCATGACCACATCGTCCCTGTCCTCCAGAGCCTCCACTGGCTCCCTGTCCCACAACGGATCCAATTCAAAGTGCTTCTCCCTACTCACAAAGCCCTCCATAACCAGGCCCCCTCCTACCTCACCAACCTGCTCCACCATCATACTCCTTCCCGCAGCCTTCGCTCCTCTGATGCCAACTTCCTGTGTCCACCACACAGGACCAAGCACCGGACCTGGGCAACAGAACCATCTCCATAGCTGCCCCCTTCTTCTGGAACTCTCCTCAGACACACCAGAGACTGCACCGATCTGTCCACATTCAGATCATTAATCAAAACTCACCTCTTCAGAATTACTTGTTCACACATGTGCAAGTACACTTTTATCTGTGGCACGTTGTACTCACGCACACACACAATTACTGGGCAAACCTGCCTCAAAGAGGTGTTGAGATCAAAGCGAAGTCTCTCTCTAAAGCACCATCAGAAATCGTGAGCGACCTTTGATAGCATCATGCGTCCGTGTATGTGTGTGCACACTCACGCTACACCTGAAAGGCTGACTGGGTGAAGACGTCTGTTTGAACCCAGTTGTTTTCTTTTGTTTCTAGGTGGACCTAGGCACCATCCTGCCGAGGTCCTGAAACCGACAGAGCTGGATTACTCTGTCTGAGCCGAGAGAGAAAGATAGCTCGCAACGTCACAATTCTTCTGTTTGTAACTTTAAGTAAAACGAGAGTCGATGTATTGTGAGACCAGTAGGTGAAAACGGCTTCAGACATCGTAGCAACAGCACTGCCACAGCTTCAGGGCAAGTACACCACCCGCTGCAGAAGGAAGGCCCCAAGTATGACGGAGGACAGCAGCCCCCCCCCATCACATGGTCTGTTCTCCCTCCTTCCCTCAGGACAACGCTTACAGAGCATCAGAGCTCCGACCAGCCGCCTCAAAGACAGTTTCTACCTCCGGGCCGTCAGAATACGACCAGTAGGCTCCTCACGCAACTTCGGTGATTTATTATTTCGTGGGATTTCTGATTTCTTATTTATCGCGTTGCAAGTGACACACTCCGTTTGGGCTCTGTGATGTGCTGGCATTTTTAAAAACCCCTTGTCTCATCTCTCTGGAGCGTTTCAGTGGTGACTTAATGTCATTTTTGGCCCCTGGATTTTTGCCCTTTTTATTCTTCGAACAAAAAAAAAGCAATAGAGAGAGAGGGGATGAGAGAGAGCAGGGTAGAAAATGGAAGAAAAGGATGAGGGTATGTGTGGGTGGGTGGGTGGGTAGGGGGGGGGGGTGCAGCTTGGCTGGGTACTGATATTATTAGAGAGCACTCCGTTGCGAGTGATGGAGACTTGGCCCTCGTCCAGCAGCTGCCAACAAGCCGAGGTTGGCAAATCGAGTCTGGTACAGAATGACCTATATCCCCGCTGTCCTATTTAACACCATACGCAGCCGACGCTCGTCCTTATCCGTCCCCTCCCTCCTCGTCTTAACGCCCTCCCTCTGTGCCACGCGGCCCTGCGTTAGTGATCCTCTGCGCACGTCGCCTTCCGTGACGGCGCCGAACAATGCAGTGATTACGGAATCGACCTCGCGGCTCACACGCGAACGTCACGCCGCGAAGGATGCAACGGGAGGCAGATTGGGCCCTATGTAGTCATGTTGGATTAAAACGTTTATTGCTTGATAGAAAACGAAATCTAGCAAGGTCTGCTTTTATGTGACTACTATTAACATTGTGCGAGAAAAGTATTCTAGTAGGAGATTCGCCGATACCGATTCTGGTGTCGGATATTGGGTCGATATCGGACCGACGTGGAGCATCGGTGTCAGATTTTACCACTACTGAACACCACGAGTGACACGTCATAAAACAAAATGGCTTTATTTACTGCTTTTTTTTTGGGCAGATGGCGCAGTGGTTAGCGCGCTCGCCTCACAGCAAGAAGGTCGTGGGTTCGAGCCCCGGAGTAGTCCAACCTTGGGGGTCGTCCTCTGTGTGGCGTCTGGATATTCAGATTGTCTGCCTGGGTTTCCTGCAGGGGCTCCGGTTTCCTCCCACAGTCCAAAGACATGTAGGTCAGGTGAATTGGCTGTACTAAATTGTCCCTAGGTGTGTATGTGGGCCCTGTGATGGACTGGCGGCCTGTCCAGGGTGTCTCCCCGCCTGCCGCCCAATGACTGCTGGGATGGGCTCCAGCATCGCTGCCACCCTGAGAGCAGGATAAGCGGTTTGGCTAATGACTGGATGGATGGAAGCCAGTATTTCTTTAATGGTGGGAAAGAAACTGATTCTGTGTCAATTATTTTGCCTTTTGACCCCCAACTAATGGTCTAAATCCGCACTGCTCGGTAACAGTATTGGATCAGATTGGTACCCGGTACCAGAACTGAAAAAGTGATTTCTATGTATCTCTTAATTCTAATGCACCTGACAAATAATATAACGTAGTCTGGACTGAGTGAAGTCCTGAACAGTCGGCTTATTTTCACAACAAGACAAAACTATCATAATGTCATCCGGGTGGTGTAGCGGTCTATTCCGTTGCCTACCAACATGGGGATCGCTGGTTCGAATCCCCGTGTTACCTCCGGCTTGGTGGGGCATCCCTACAGACACCGTTGGCCGTGTCTGTGGGTGGGGAGCCGGATGTGGGTATGTGTCCTGGTCGCTGCACTAGCGCCTCCTCTGGTCGGTCGGGGCGCAAGTTCAGAGGGGGGGCGGCACTGGGGGGGAATAGCGTGATCCTCCCACGCGCTACGTCCCCCTGGTGAAACTCCTCGCTGTCAGGTGAAAAGAAGCAGCTGGCGACTCCACATGTATGGGAGGAGGCGTGTGGTAGTCTGCAGCCCTCCCCGGACCGGCAGAGGGGGTGGAGCAGCGACCGGGACGGCTCGGAAGAGCGGAGTAGTGCCTACCAGCCCCCTCTTCAAACTGTGAGCGTGATGGGATGTAATGAGTGGATGTGATAAAACTTAACGACAGTCTTCAGTGTTTCTTGATGGTGTTTTCTTGATGGTGTTTCTTGATGGTGTTTCTTGATGGTGTTTCTTGACGGTGTTTCTCGGTTCATGCTGTCGGTTGATTTGTTTCCCGAGGTGAACACGCCAGTTTACCAGGCTCAGTTCAGATAAAGATTAATTTCTCTTCAAGGTTTTGAACGAAAGCTGAACATTTTTATGTATATCTGCTCAAAACTGTCGTGCAAAAAAAGGTCGGTGACGAATTTTTTGGCCGCGGAAATTTCAACAATGTTCCCTGCTCCCCTTCCAGCAAACCCATCTCCCGCTGATCGGCAGTCTCGCAATACGGAAAAATGAATTCCTTCCCACCCCCCCTGTGATGGAGGAGGCTGTGTGACTAGAGAGCGGGCCCGGCTGGATGAATGGCCGCTGACTTGAAGCTCGCCGTGGCCTGTCACCTGCTGAGCCTTGCGTGCAGTCTGCATGGCTGCCCAAATTCGCTCCTTCTGGCTGCCGGCTAGCGTGGCAGCGCTAATGTTCCCTCCCCGGTGTGAATTATAGATTGGCGGTAATGCAGCGATTAGTCCTCTCTGCTCCCCGGATGCTCCCCGTACACAATGCGTCGACGCTTGTGCACGCCAACCGACTCGCGTCGGAGGCAGGTGACCGGCCAGGTGCCCACCATGCAGAGAGCGAGAGAGAGCGAGAGAGAGAGAGAGAGCGAGAGAGAGAGAGAGAGAGCGAGAGGGGCTTCCCTGGCTGCACATCAAAGTCCAGCATAAATCCCTGCTTCTAAGCAACACCACCACCTCCTCCTCCTCCTCTCCATATCGCTCACCTCCTATCAGCCTCCCACAGCTCCAAACATGACCTGAAGGACACCCGCTGCTGCTCCCGCCCTCCGCCAGCAGGGAGGCCCGACACCAGCAAGAGGAGACGCGACAGCCAACGGCGAGGTGATGGGAGGGAAGGGAAGGAGAAGCGCCAGGTGGAGTTTTTAAAGGTTATCTTCCTCCACGCCGGCCTCACATCTTTCCACCAAAAGCCTGCTAGGAATCCCCCCCCACCCCTACCCCAACACTTCCCTTGCCCACGCCCCCACCTGCCCTCCCTGCTCAGTGGGGAGCTCCATCATGGGCTTCCCCCTCGACTGGCCTACTTCAGCAGGCTGTTTGATCTCATTGTGGAGGCTGGCTGAGAGAGAGGAGAGGGCTAGAAAGGAGAGAGGGGGAGAGAGAAAGAGGGAGCTTTGTGATGCTGAGGGCGAGGGAGGTGGAGCAGGCTTAATAACTGTATTAGAGTCGGTGGTTCCCCGAGGACCCACGCCTACACCGCCTTGTGTGTGTGTGTGAGAGGGAGGTGGGGGGTGAGAAGACGAGTACGGTGGGAGTGGATCAGTGAAAGACAAGCAAGGCCGCCTCTCCTCACTTTTTAATGATCTGCCCTAATTCTCTCTGTCTCTCTCTCTCTCTGTCTGTCCCCGTCTCTCTATCCGATTCAAACTGTTATTCGAATAAGCGTTCTTGGCTCGACTGTTGAGGTTGCACCACTTGCTCGTATTTCAGAACATTCACATTGTGACACGCCATGAACGCGTTACACGTCTTTTCTCCAACATCATTACAATTCGCTCGCTCTCTCCGTCTCCGTCTCGGCGGAGTTCAGCCATGCTTGATTGGCAGGTCCTCCCCCCCCCCTCACGTGGTAATATACTTGCTGCAGAAGACACGTTCACAGTTTCCAAAGGCGATCCAAACGAGTCTGATGTGCAATTTCTTTTCAGACGCGAACTCATCTCTAGTCGGTCCGTTGTGTCGTGTGACTGGTTGTGTTGCCTTATTGAAGCGTCCCCATGTGCTCTTCTGATTCACTACCTTTGCTTTCTCTCTCTCTCTAGATATAATATATATATATATATATATATATATAGCGAATTCAGGGGCAGCCAGAAACTGCGCCACGGGCGACTAAGTTAACCATAAAGGCGGGAGATCCGGGTTCGCGTCCCGGCTGTGGCGGTTCCCGGCTGCCCCCCATATTCGCTACATTGGTGTCAGAAGTGGGGTGGTGAGACCATCGGAAGCATGTGCACCAGAGGCACGAGGGAGCTGGTATGCTGAGGGGCGGAGGGGGAGGGGGCGTGCTTCTCAAAGGAGGTGGGGGGGGGGTAACGATCATGAAGGAGTAGACTCGCTAACCGGTGGCTAACGGGTCGGACCCTTTAGTCGACTGGTTAATGTGGTCGCCCGTGGTGTGGGAGACCCTGGTTCGCATCCCGGCTGCCCCTCTGAATTCGCTCTCTCTCTCTCTCTCTCTCTCTCTCTCTCTCTCTCTCTCTCTCTCTCTCTCTCTCTCTCTCACTATATATATATATATGTATATGTATATATATATATATATATATTCTCATAGTAAACATGAGACTGTCACAAGTACACAAACGTTTGTATGCGAAGATGTTTTTTCGGCAGGCGGTTCGGTCTCCAAACATTTCCAAAAGAGCGACGCTGATGTCTTAACTCACACACTCCCTCTCCCCCTCTCTCCCTCCTGGTATCAAGTTTCTCACTTTCTCAAGTTGCCGTCTCTATTTACACTCTTCCCACGTCTAACTGCTCTCATAGCATCATCTCACTTGGCTTCACACAAGTCTCTCTCTCGCTGTCTCGCTCTCTCTCTCTCGCTGTCCTTCGATTCCTTTTCATCTCTCAGACATTCTTCATCCTGCATCTGTGCCTCTTCTCCAGCGGTTCATCTGCCCTTTGCCGTTCTCCTCGTTGCTTCATTCATTATTGATCACCATTAGTGTCATGAAGCCCCTCTCGTGCACCCCCCCCCACCTACCCCGCTTCCACCTTCATTCTCACCGTATCAAACAAGATGGCTGACACATTATCAATCCTGTCCGTGTTCAGCTATCCCCCCACCCCCCCACAATGTTTTTTGAGTCACCGTTTATGATGCTTTCCCCCCGCTCCCTTCAATAATGCACCACAAACAGATGAATAATAGATGGACCTCACTTAGCCTTATGCAGAGACGTAACGGGATGGAGGCGAGGAGAGGCTCGCCGGGCACCACGTTAGAACCGGCACGCGGTAAACACATGGCACCCCACCCGACCGCACCCCTCGACGGGGTTAAAAGACAAGGCCCGGGTCAGTAGATCGGTGTAGGCCAGTCGGGGTCAACAGGACCCCAGAGGGTAGAGGAGGGGAGGAAGGATGAAGGCCGGGCTCACCTGAGGGTTCGGCTCAGGTTGCTGCCCAGCACGCCCTCGCTGTTGAGCACGCTCCCATGTGTGCTGCGTATGCCCGCCGCCATGGGCTGACGAAAGCAACACACACACACACACACAGAGCGAGTAACACGCCTTGAAAGTCGTGCTGAACCTTTTCCCAGATTGCTGCCGTGTCTGGAAACGTCGCCCCGCCGATGAGGACGACCGGGCTGCTGGTTAACGGGCCCGGCTGTACCGGCAGCGCCGGCTTGCTGACCGGTCGTGTTGTTTCGTTTCACCATGCTCGTTTCAGTAGCCGTGTTTCCATAACGTACTGTAGCGAATTCAGCGGGGCAGCCGGGAACCGCCACGGCCCGGACGCGAACCGGGTTGGAAATTAGCATTTCCTTTTTTTCGGAACATTTCAAAAGTTAGCTTAAAATTTGCTTGAAAATCAGTAGCAACACGGCTAGTCTGCCTTACACCGCCATTACTTTACACCGCCATCACTTTACACCGCCATTACTTTACACCGCCATGACTTTACACCGCCATGACTTTACACCGCCATTACTTTACACTGCCATTACTATACACCGCCATTACTTTACACCGCCATTACTTTACACCGCCATTACTTTACACCGCCATTACTTTACACCGCCATGACTTTACACTGCCATTACTTTACACTGCCATTACTTTACACCGCCATTACTTTACACCGCCATGACTTTACACTGCCATTACTTTACACCGCCATTACTTTACACCGCCATGACTTTACACTGCCATTACTTTACACCGCCATTACTTTACACCGCCATTACTTTACACTGCCATTACTTTACACCGCCATGACTTTACACCGCCATTACTTTACACTGCCATGACTTTACACCGCCATTACTTTACACCGCCATCACTTTACACCGCCATTACTTTACACTGCCATGACTTTACACCGCCATTACTTTACACCGCCATTACTTTACACCGCCATTACTTTCATGCCTTACAGAATGGTGTACTGTCGTATATCGGGGTGGAGTAGTTCTATCTGAAGTGTGTGTGTGTGTGTGTGTGTGTGTGTGTGTGTGTGTGTGTGTGGTGTGGTCTTTGTGTTGCTCAGAGTCCCCCCCCCAACACACACACACACACAAAATAAATGCTTAGTGAGAATGTTTGCAGCTGCTTAACAGATAAGAGAAGAAGTAAACAATAGGACATACCATCACACAGGCTTACATCATTTCACTACAAAGCCATTCCTGGTTTATCTCCAACACACCAAATGAAAGATCCATTCCAGTCCGTTTTCCGGGGCATTTGGTGCAGGTGTGTAAGTCACGCCGGTGACTAAGTGACTCCGGCTGACTTGGCTTTGTCAGGATGTGGGAACATTTCCACACGAGTTCTTTGTCGACGCTTCCCGGGAACAGAGCCGTCTACGTTAACGGACCCATCACGCACGCCTTCAGAATAAAGTTTGATTCTGGCTTGCAAAACAAAAGCCTTTAGATTTGGACGGGCACCGAAACAGAATAACGGCTCGGCGTCTGAGCGCAGCCGGACACGTTTTATTGGCTGTTTAAGATGCAGTTGTGACAGAATAACTAACCAGTTAAAGCCACGTTAGGCCAAACGGCCACCGCAGCGGTAGGAACCGGCCGTCGTCTCGGCCCCGCCAGTCAGCCGGGGCAGCAGTTGGCAGTTAACATCGTCGTGTCGTG